>JAVJIF010015006.1:0-131228 GCA_038442645.1 Agave tequilana
CCAAGTCCGAACCTCCCTTCCACCTCTCCGTGGATCGCTGTTGATCGCTGTCGTGAGTGCGAACATACTCACGTCCTTCCCAGCGAGATCCTCTGACCGTCGACATCCTCCACGGTCTCCTTCTTCTCCGTCGGAGCCTCAAGTCACCCTGTTATGTGAGTCCCCCCCTCCTCTTTCTGCATATATTTGTGCTGTGAATCAATTATGCAAGTGCTGCGCATTTAAATGAGGTGTAGGTACATGTGTAAATATGTGTAATTGTTATATGCAGGGGGTATGAATATATATGCATATGCATGCATGTGTTTTAATTACACAGTGTTTGGGCATGTTTGCAAGAGTGTGTGCGTGAGTTGATGTGCATGTGTATATATACATATATTTACATATATATTAAGAGTAATCATATATATATGTGTGTGTGTGTGTATATGTGTGTGTGTGTACTCGTATATATGTATGTACGTGGGTGTACCTGTGTATGTACGCACGCGCGGCGTGTGTGTATAGGTACGTGTATGAGTGTTTTATGTGCGTGTGTTGATTCCCCTTCCTCTTTCTGTGTTCGGTTGCGTGTTACAGCGTTTTGGACTCGTTCGTGCGATCCGAACTCGGTAACGGGAGATTCAGAGTTGTGCCTGTTATGGACCGATACAATACCGATTTGAAGATTGATCTATGAGATGATCCATAGATCAGCACCTGTTTGTACAGTGAAGACCAGACGACAATTCGGTTCCGAAACCGCGTCATTTCATGTGAGTGTTTATTCTTATGTATTTCTTTATTTACTGTTGTTGGTATGCGCTTACATGTTGCTCTTATCATTTCATGTGACTTCTGTTATATTTTACTAGTTTGATTACTTGTATCATTTCATGAGACATCAATGATTGTTCACTTTATTTACGTAGTTGATATGAGCTTGTATCAGCGTCATTTCATGTGTTCATAGTTTATCACTGTTGGTTTAGGCCTAGTACTGATACACCTTAGACTATGACTTGACTCAGCTCGATTTTGAGATTAATACAGTTTGTATTTGAGATTAATTGTAGATTTTATGTGTATTAGTTATCACATTTGATATTCATGTATTTGGTGATTATTTCCGATCGGAACACTTTTGGATATTGTGGACAAGTAGATATGACGTCTCTATCGACATGAGACGGTTTAGAGATACCGCAGATAATAGATCAGACGTAGTTGATGTTAGACATTTCGGGACTCGATGTTTTGTCATCAGAATATTAGTATTTTTGCTAGTTCTTATTTAGTTATTTATTATGTTGGATTCGGTCTTAGTTGTGAGGAAAGTTCGATTGTGATTTGGATTGATCTTGAATTGGAGTTAATTTAGAACTTACATTCTTTATATCGGATCTTCAACTCATTAAGATATGTTTGACATAGCTAGATTTATAGTTGTGAGTACTTGAGATTTATTTATATGATATTTTGTTGGTGTTGAGTATCAGATGTAGACCATTCTAGATTGCAGTTGTTTGAAGATGTTTTCTCTTTATATATGATTCCGGTATGTGTTGACGTAGTTGGTCTCGAGAATATACTATGTGCTTCATGTTCAGTTATTGATTACTTCAGTTGTTCAGTAATAGAGATTGAGTTATTATGATAGTGATCTAGTTGATATCGGTGATCTTATATTTTAAAGTTATCAGATAGCAGTTATCAGTTTATCAGTTATAGGTGAGACTAATTGTGGTGATCATATGATGTGTTTAGAGTTTATAGGAGTTATCAGAGATCAGTATCAGTTATCAGTGATAAGTGATTAGTTGTGTTAGTAACTATATCTCCAGTATTCAGATGTCAGTTGTTAGTTGTTAGTTATCCAGTTGTCAGATACTAGTTGTCAGTTATCAGATTATCAGGTATTATTGACATCACTAGTTGTTGGAGATATCAGTTACTCTTAATAATAACTCATATTGTTGCATGTTAATAAAAGACACCATAACCCGGGGAACAGGGTAATTGCATAATGATGCATGTCGTGTATTTTGAAAGGACTTATTATGGTACCGAGTTGTGGGTTCCACCATGGGGAACCAAGGTAGTACTAGCTACCTAGTTATTCAATTGTCAGTTGTCAGGGTTATGCCCGAATTACGTTGCCACACTAGTTGTCTTTTCGTGTGAGGCTGTGGTCTTCAGTTATTAGAGCCTTGCGGCTTGTCCTGGCTCAGCGCCAGGGGTGTTAGACTGTGGTACCGGGCATGCACGGTACCCTTCCAAAATACATGCACTACATTGGCAGGCAGTTACAACAACGATAACTTTATTTAATATGCAGAAAAAACGGCTGTGGTATGGGACACAGCTAAGTACTACATTAGTTAGGTTAATAATAACCAACCAGACTAGTGACATATACTAGGTTACACATCTTGACATCAGTTGTTTGTTTACAGTTGTAACAGTTGCCTTTTATCTACATACATGTTGTTATTCAGTTATCCTTCAGTTGTCTGTTAATCATGTTATTTAGTTATCTTCTGTCTGCAGTTTATCTTGTTATTATTCTGTGTACATTATTTATATGTACGAACACTTTCCTTTACACACACACACACACACACTCACTGAGTCATTTTCTGACGAGCCTAGATTTGCACATCCAGATATTAGACGCTTTCTTATATTGTTCAGGTGTTTGATGAGACCATAAGCCTCGCGAGCAGCTGGAGTTTCTCCCTATTTGATTCTGGTATTCTTATCTTTCTTATCTTCCTGTTATTTCCTGATTCTCGATATATCAGATTCAATTGCTATTCTAGTTCTTTATTTATATGATATCATACGTGGATGCTTATATGTAATATTACAGTAATCATGATTCATTATAGTTTCGATTTATAGCTGGTTTCGGGTTACTTAAGGCTTAGCGCGTATACGTGAGGTATTTTCTTGCGTATATGCGTCGCCGACTCGCGCCACGTCTCCGCTTCAACGTATTTTGGGAAGCGGGGCGTGACAGTATGTGTATATTGATATATCTAAATCAGTAAACAAGCATCAAAAGTTGTGTCCCATGTACATGAATAATAAGCACGTGATGGAGGCATAACTGATGTAAGCTATAAAGCATGAATAAATCTTTTATTACTATTTTTAATATTTATTCTTATTACTCATCCTACCCATATATCTTGGTATGTGTAATAACATCCTAACACACATACATCCATATCTGAGTAAGTCGAGACTGTTACTGAAAACCAGCAGGGGTATCAACGAACAATGTTTACAGTGGATCTCGTGCATATCTGGGACCACGACCCAGGATGTTCTATTACTAGTATAGGAACCTACCACGAGGCATATAGGAGGGTCTTATAGGATGCCCTTTTTTAAGATGGTACCAAGAAGGAGGGAACCAACGGTCCCCTCGGTCATCTGGAGGCCCTTAGGTCGAACCGGAAGTTTTAGTTACACAACATACCTAATACCACTGTAAACACGAACACATATTGATATCTGCAAGTTTCTCCCGACCCGATATAAGTTATTCTTTTTATAATTTATTAGGTAATTATCAGATTCCAGGAATGTGCAGGAGCATGTAGGTGTCAAGTGGTAACATGCTAGAGGTCAGGTGTCAGGTGATAGCATGTCAGAGGTCGGGTGATAGCATGGCAAGCCATAGCAGATATTAACTGTTAATGCAGCTAACTAGCAAGCAAATGGACATCCAAGCGGAGCTAAGCAGTGATGTAGGCACGGACAGCGAACAATATTTAATCACTAAAGCGCTTGGTGGAGCTACCAGAATGACTTGACTTAAAAGCGAGTCTATAATCCGGTAGAGTTTCGCCTAGTGATAAAGCACTGAGCGCTAAGCATGCCAAATCAGGCAGAGCATAAGAGACTGACAGTCTAAGCGCACTCCTCTTTCGAGAAAGTGGGCGAGAAAGCTCAGGGTCTAAGCGTACTCTCGGTAACTACCACGAAATCCGTAAGGTGTAGGCCTAAACCAATTGGGTAGGTAGGCCAGGAGTAGGCAGAAATCCAAAGTCAGTATAAAGGTACCTGCATGTGTTAGTATCACATACAAGCATACATATAAACGTGAGACTATCTAGACTACCGTGGAGTAGTAAAGCCTGAAGGCTGTGTAGAGAGCCCGGGACCAAAGTACGCTTGGGGTCTAAGTGCACTCTCAGTAGCTACCACGAAACCCATAAAGGGTGCAGGCCTAAAACTTATTGGGTAGGTAGCCCGGGAGTGGGCAGAAACCCAGAGTCGATACAAAGGTACCTGCACGAGATATTCTACACTATTATAAACATTACAGTATATCAACGTGGTACAAGTCAAGACATATCCATAAATACAACATACCCACCCGTACAATCACACCGGACTGATACTAAGTACAATACAATACCAATTCTAATATAAATCCAATTTTACGAGGAAAGTCACTCGCCTAAAACATTAATTTTTAAAGCTTTGCGCGTCCGACTTCCCGAGTGAGAAAAAACACGAAGCGAGAGAAGGAGAGGGGGCTAAGTCCTATGGTGGCCCCCGACCCTAGGGGTGTTGCGCCACCCCGTGGTGGTGGCCTAAGTAGTGGCCGGCCATGATAAGAGAGAGGAGAGGGTGAAGATGAAGGTGTTGGAGTAGGTGGTGGTAGTAATTTGGTGGAGTTAGATTTTTTTGGAGGAGAATGAAAATGAAATTGAAGGAGGTGAAGATGACAGTGATGTTGAAGGTTGAAATAAGGGTAATAGAGGTGGTGTTGTGGTGGTGAGAGTGGAGATGGTGGTGATAGATAAGAATAAAAGAGATGGTGGTGAAGATGGAAGATTTGTTGTGATGGTGATGAAGTTTGTGAAGGTAGTGAAGTTGTCGCCAGAATAGTCACCGGAATGGTCACCAGAGTGGTTGCCGGAGATGTTGCCGGAGAAGAGGGGCCAAGCCCCTAGCCAAGGATGGTGGTCAGTCTAGGAGGGGATGGTGCAGTGGTGGTTTGTGGAGGGGTTTAGTGGTGGTAGTTTTGGAGAAGGTAAAGGAGATGGTGAAAGTTTTGATGGTGAAAGTTTTGATAGAGTTTTGGAGTCTGTGATGAATTAAATGGATATGGAGGAGGAATAAGATGATGGTAGGGAGTTGGAGAAGTTGTAGTTGTTGTGGTTATGGTGGAGATGAAGGAAGAGTTGGTGGTGATTAGGGTTTAGATGGAGAAATGAAAAGGAAGAAGAAGAAAAGGGTTTAGTATTTGGAATTGGAGTTAAAGGAGAAGAAAAAAGGATTAGGGTGAGAGTTATTTTTTAAAATAGAGAGGGGTGAGGTGGCCTTGGCCGGCCATGGTGATGGGAGAGGGGAATTGAGTGGTTTGGAATATTTTGGAGGAGATATTTTGATAGAAAGGTGTAGAATGTAATGGAGAATGGAGAATGTTTTAGAATATGGTGGAAGAAAAAGGAAGAAATGAAAAAGAAAAGAAAAGGAAAAAAGAAAAATTTTGATTGGAAGAAAAATTGAAAATAATTATAGTGGTGGATTTCCCAGATTCGGTTGCGAATGCGGAAAACTTTCAGAAAAATACTGGAATAGTCCGAAAATCAAGTATCTTGGAACGTCCCATAAAATTTTTTAAAAATCAAGAATATTATTCTAAAAATTATGGTGAAATTAATTTTAAGAAATTCTTTACAGTTTTCAAATTAAAAATTCTAGATCGACCGTCGATATTGGTCGACACCAAATCTGGCCTAAATCTGTTAAATTCTGAAAATTACCGAAAAATGTATTAAGGTGGTAAAAATTATTCTAAAAAAATATGAGCAGTTTCTCAAAATTTAACTCTATTTATAAATTAAATAACTGGGAATAAACCAGCGGTGCTGATTAATCCCGATTTTAGGGTTTTTCTACAAATAATTCTGAAAAATCATGAAAATTCTAACATAATGGAAAACAATGTTTGAAACTGAAATCAATCAAATTTTATTACCAGAGAGGTCGAATCATGCAGTACTGCTATATGAGCAAAAATTAGGAGAAAATAAGAAAATACGCTCGAAAAATTAGGATATGTAACTGAGTACGTACTCTGAGGATGGGGTGTTACAACATTAGTTGACTAATACTTATATTAGTTGACTAGTCTGTAGTGAAACGATTTGTCAACTCTCTATATCCAATTATTAGTAGACCAGGCCCAAATTGACTAGGCTGGGTTCCCTGTGCAATCCACCATTGATACGACTGATATGCTTTCAATTCGACACCATTGATTGCATCGACCTTTGGCTAAACTCCGACAAAGTTAAAAAACTCTATCAATAGGATTTTACCTTCTTTTCCCATAATTCTCCACCTCGATGAAGATTTCCCAAATTTGAGCTGAATACAACATAGCACCATGTCGACTCTAATTTTTGCTGCACCATTGTGGTTGCCTACGTACCCATGCCCAACGGGATCAAGCTACAATAGTTCATCCAAAACGAGCTCCACTGAGTTCACACAACTAGAAGGGTATGGAGTAACTCTTTATAATATACAAACTTCACTTCCGAAACAACCTTGGTAAGCATATCAGTAGGATTCTCCTTCGCGTGAATTTTTTTTAACTCGATGTCACCTTCATCAAGTATCTCCCGAACAAAGTGAAACCTAACATCAATGTACTTCGTCCTTGTATGATTACCTGGTTCTTTACCAAATAGATAGCACTCATGTTATCACAATTGATTTTCAACAGATCCTGATCAATTCTCAAGTCATCAAGCAATCCTTGAAGCCAAATTGTCTCCTTCATAGCCTCGGTCATGATCACATACTCGGCGTCCGCAGTAGACAATGCGACAGTAGACTATAGAGTAGAGCGCTAGCTGACCGGTGTTTGGGACAATGTAAACACATATCCTATTATGGACCGGCGTTTGTCGAGATCTCTAACTACCCGAAATCAACATATCCGATACACTCCTGTTTACCAGCAACATCCTTCTTGAATACCAAATCGATGTCTATGGTACCTTTAATGTATCATAGAATCCACTTCACTGCCTCCCAATGATAGGGGTGAAAAATGGGACGGGATGGGTCAGGCTCGCCTCGGACCCGGCGGGTCAGAGACCGGGCAGGGCCAAGCCCGGACCCACCCCCAAAATCTGAGCGGACTCGGACACGGCCCGGGGGTCAGTTTTTTAAGAACACTTTTCTTTTGTTTGAACGGAGTACCTTGATCTTCTTTCCATATTCTTCTTACGTTCTTCTTCCACTCCACAAACAACTCCAGGACTTTTCTTTGTGCTTCATGATATGTACCCAACATCGCCTAGAGTAATCATCTATAAAAGACACAAAGTAATGATTACCTCCAATAGGTGCCGTCTTCGTAGATTCCTAAACATCTGTGTGAACATAATTCAGAATTCCCTCGGTGCAATGAGTTGCGGTGCCAAATCTCACCTTGGTTTTCTTTCCGATGATGCAATGTTCACAAAATTCCAATTGCAGGTACCTTTCAATAAACTTTCTATGCAAGAGCTTGCAAAGATTTTTCGTCTGTATGTCCGGGCCTCATATGCCAGAGTTGGGTGCAACCATTATCTGAATTTGTAGAAATTGCCACTTGCTCTGTAGTCGTACCACCCTTCAAGTAGTAAAGGTTATTGCGTCGGACATCCTTCAAAACAACCATCGAGCCTTTAATCATCTTGAAAACTCCATCTCTAATATATACTTCAAGACCCAATGCTTTCAAGGCACCAACAGAGCTGAAATTCATTTTCAATTGAGGTACATACCTCACATCCTTCAATTCTCGCACCATCCCATCAAACATCTTGACCAAGATAGTACCTATCCTTTCTATGTGACATGGATCATCACCCATGACAACGGAATAACCATCTAGTTTCTCAAAATTACAAAACTAATCTCTGTTGGGACACACATGATAGGTAGCTCCTGTATCAATCATCCACTCAGAATCACCTGAGTAACCTACAGTAGGAGTAGTGACTGAGAATAAAAATACATATGAGTCTAAGTCTGATCCATCTACATGTAAAGTACAACCCGATTTGGTATTGATCACCTGTATAAGATTTGCCTCGGCCTTTGACTCCTTACCCTTATTCTTATCCTTGATCCTTAGGTAATCAACATTTCACCGCCTTTTCTCTTTACAAAAGACACACTGGCTCTTCTTTAGATCTCTGAACCCTAGTCTGGATTTTGATCTCCCACGAACGCCTTTGCCCTTCTGATTAGAGCCCCTACCTATTATCATTAACGCCTCTTCTAATGTACTACTGAAAAAAGATTACTTATTCTTCCTCTGCACTTCATAATTTACAAGAGCAGCCGACACATCATTCTAATTTAAGTGATTGTTTCCTATTAACTAAGGTAAGGACGAATGTCCCATACTCGTCACTAGGAAGAGAATTCAGAAGAATTAACGCCTTACTCTCTTCTTCGATATCCACATCTACATTAACCAAATCTATAAGAAGTTTTGTATAGTCATTCATGTGCTCAGCAATAAAGAGACCCTTCTTCAACTGGAAGTGATAAAGCCGCCTCTTTAGATGCAGCCGAAATTCGATACTCTTCGTCAGATATTTTTTCTCAAGAATCTCCCGCATCTTCATTGCAGACGTCTCATAATACTTGACATCTTGTGTCAAATAAGACCTTATAAGACAATACATCATCTTATTCATCTTGTCTCGATCCTTCTCAAAAGTCTCCTTCGGCTTTTCTTTCAATCGTAGAGTATCTTCAAGGTTTGATGCCGTCAGTGCATCTAGCACTTCGCACCTCCACATCCCAAAATTGTTCGTACCATTAAACTTTACCACATCGATCTCCATCCAGTGTGGGTTCACGAATTCATCGTGGATTGACTTTATCCGACCATCTTCTCAATAGATTCCTTAACAAAATGCAAAAAATGATTACTGAAAATAAATCCAAACAGGAAAGTAGATCTTTACCTTCGAATAAACATATATGCTGTCTCCTTGATCCACCTGAATGAAAACTCCCTGTTAAACCTAGAAAGCTCTGATACCACTTGTTGAAATCCAAACAACATAGAATAGCAACATAAGAGAATAGTCACCAATCACACGAATATGTAAACAAAGAAAAAAAGAGAACACAAGATTTAACGAGGGTCGACAATTTGCCTACATCCTTGGGGCAGAAGGGGAGAGAGTTCTATTAAATCAATCAATTACATGTTACAAATATTAGGGACAATACCCGTCTTTATATAGCCAAAGAAGCTGATTGTAATCCAATATTGCATATTTTACCTCATAATTCCCATGCATTTAGTTAATAAATATATGATTTTTACTCATCTTCTCTACATATTTGCAGGTACACACTCTAAAGGAGATAAATCAAATAATCACTTTAATTAACACTAATTAAAGTGATTAATCCAAGATTAAAGATAAAGCCAAGATTTGAATTCCAGATCCAGAAAGATCCACGCGCCCAAAGAAGAATCCAGATAGTCCACGTGGCTAACCACTTAACAATAAAATCCCACCAGAAAATCTGGGCTCAACGGCCCAGATTTTGCCGCCAGATCTGGGAGATCTTGCAAGTTGGCGGCAGTTACAGGGAGTTAGGATCCCGGATTTTGCGCCAACCAACTAGCTTCTGGATCCTTCACCTGGGGCTATAAATATGGGACCTTGGACCTGCGAGCAAAAACTGAATGGAGAAGAGAGGAGAATTCATTAGTTGTTGTAATTTTGTTTAGTTTTTCTCTAGGTTTAGTTCTTTAGATCCCTCTTCTTCTTCCCTAGAATTCATTATAAAAGAGTGATTGTGAGAGAGAGAGCTTGTGTAATCAAGGGTGACACTTGAAGCAACAAGGATTGATCCATTCTCCTTCCTCTACTTGAGCTTGGTTCTAGTTTATGTGCTTTCTTTAATTGCTTTCTTTATTGCTTTCTTTAATTCCTTGCAAATTTACTTCATGCTTTGTTTTACTTCTCTAATGGCTTTTAGCTAATTCCTTCTCCATGTACTAGCTAACCACTAGCCTTGCCATCTTCACTAACTCATGGGTGATTGCTTTATTTCATCTTGCAAGTTGTATGGTCTTCTCTTCTCCGATGGGTTAAACCACTCATTTGACAAGTGAGAAAGTAATTAGATCAACACGCGAGACGAATCCACGCCGATGGAGTGACAACATGAGGCAAGCCTTCACTATCACGGAGTTTAGTAAGTATTGGTAAGGTAGTAAGGTAAGCTAGTCATGGAATGCTTCTTTAAGTTTTCCTTTCTTTTTAGTGTGAATACCAAATCCTCTTCTTAATTTCTTTTCCGACTTTTTCCATCATGAACATATCCATCTTTTCTTTAGTTTCTTTTTCATTTGATTCACTATTTTTATTAGCATAGAAGAATTCTCGTTTACATTTCTTCACTACGATTCGTAACGCTTCCATCGCTAGCTCTCCCTGAGAATCGACTCGGTATAGCCTTATGCTATAGCGGAGACAAGAAAGGGTACATAAAATACATTTTTATACTCATAATAAGTATACCTTTCCCGTCTAATCAAAATGGCGCCGTTGCCGGAGAGAGCAACGTTTTAGGTTTAAAGTGAAGTACTAAACGAATCTTCTTCTCTGTTGCAGGTTACAGGTTGAAGAAACAGAAATCTTGCATTGCAGTGACATATAAGTGGACCTGGGCCTCTGCTCTAGAAAGCAGAGACGAGGATCCCTCAGTTTTGCCGCAGATTCTGGGATTTTGCCGCAGATCTGCGGCAATACTGAGTTCACTACTCACAATTTTTCTGCAGGGCTTTCTTCTCTGCAAAACACTTCTGCTGCAATACATAATTTCCTGTATTATTCACCATACTCCTGCTTAATTAAAAAACAGTAAAAAGTTGGTTGAAATTGTTAAAAATTGTTTAGACATTTGCATTCTATGCACGTGTCTTTCAATTCTTTACTTTTACTGTTGAAGAGTGCTGGAGGCAAGGTACGTTTCGCATTGCATATAGACTAGGAATCATCTCTTGCTTGATTTTCATGCTTTGAGTGAATCTTAGTGATATTTCTTGTACACTTGCACAATTCAATTTTAAGGGCATACCCGTAAATAAGATAAGGTGGGGGATTTCATTACCCTTTCCTTAGCCTTAAAACCATTTTCCCAAGCACTCACTAACCCAAGCCTAATTTAATAAAAAAATAGACGTTGGCCCTAGGGACATCTCGGACTCATTTAGGAGATTATCCTAAGGGGGAAAAGTGTTGGAATTTAACTCTTGCAAATCAGTGTCTAGGAAAGGGGTTGAGGGCTGAAAGCCCGAAGGTTGCTGGTTACTTAATTAAGGAACGTCTCTGACGGAAAACCTCCCACCAACCTTACCCTTCCCTGGCTGATTAGCTTGTGGTTAGAGTCTACACTAAACCTCCCGTGGACAGTCTATCAGTTAGGAGTCGTCTAGGTCCTAAGTCTACACTAACTTAGGTTACAATTTTTTTTCTTTTGTTTGTTTGTTTGTTTGTTTGTTTTTGTTTGTGATTGTGTGATATGGCCTTCAACAATTCTTTCAATAATAATCCATATGTCACACATACTTCATATTCGGATAATTCCAACCCGGTGTTTTACAATATGCACCAACCAAATACACCGGGTTGGCCTTATCCGAATCAATATGACCCATACCCCTCATCTAATAATTATAATGTCCAAAATAATTTCAACTCGTCACAGAGTCATTGGGGATTCCAGTCCCCCGAGTTTAATTATCAACCTCCTTGTCCACCATATTCACCGAGTCCACAATATCCACAATATTCATTTCCAGAATCCGCTTCATATACTCCTTTTTCTGAATCTCCAATTGAAGAAAAATCTGAGTTACTAAGGAGTTTAGAAGCCAATCTACAGAGGGCCGAGCAACAATTTCACGAAACATTTGCCCCTCCAATTCCACAGTATTTTCAAGAGTCTTACTCAGTTCCACTTTTTCCTAATGAACAACCATTTGTCATGGAAACGAGTAAAGATTTCTTGTGTGAGTCCACTCTTCCATCACCACACAGTTTTGACTCACAATTTCATCACCAATTTCAAAACAATTCTTCATCTTTTCAACAAAATGATGAACCAATGAATTGTGAAAAGATGCTTGAATTCCTGACTCATGCTCGAAATGATCGTAACCGTGATATAGATTTGATGATCCAAACTCTTCATTCTCATCCTATTTCTAATGTCACTAACCATTCTGTCAAAGAGTCATGTTGTTTTGGAAATCAAGATTCAATTTCAGCACAACCACCTGAACTTGTCCAAACTTCAGATTCCATTAACATTTTGGCAAGTTTTTCATTTCCTAAAATTGAACTTGTCCAAACGTCAAATCCCATTGACATTTTGGCAAGTTTTTCATCTCCTACAAATGAACTTGTCCAAACTTCAGATCCAATTGACATTTTGGCAAGTTTTTCTTTTCCTGAAATTGAACTTGACCATGATCCTGAACTTCCACTTGATGATTCAAGTTTACTTCCTGATTCAATCATGACTTCCATATCCTTACCTGATTTCACTTCATTTCCCAAGTCAGACTTGGATTCAGTACCCATTTGTTGTGAAATTGAATCACCAATCTTTTATGATGATCACATTGAACTTGACCAATTTCATACTCTTGAAAGTCCCATTGATAAATTGGCAAGTTCACATTTTATTGAACTACATGAGGAATGTGATCTTGAACCCCAACTTAGTGATTCAATTCTTTTTCCTGATTCAGTAATGACTCCGGTATCTTTACCTCACTTCAATCTTTTCCCGGAGTCGACATTGGATCCTTTCCCAATTCACAATGAAGTTGAATCACCCATCTTTAAGGATCATGTTGAACTTGACCAATTATACCTTTTTGAAGATCCTATTGACAAATTGGCAAGTTCTCCATTTTGTGGAATTGAACTCAATGAGAAATGTGACTTTGACCCTCAAGTTTGTGATTTAGTTCAAATACCTGAATCATTAATGACTCCTGTTTTGTTACCCAATTTGAGTAACATTTTAGAGTCAGTTTTGATTCCCAACCCTCCTGAACTTGAATCACTAATCTTAGATAGTCACATTCCATCATGGGAAACTGAATGTGGATTTGAGCTTCATTTTCTTGACTTGGACCCAGTTCCTGAATCCATTCCGACTCCTGAACCTTTACTTGACTTCATTCACTTCCCTGAGTCGGTGTTCCTTTCCGAGTCCAAGTCAACCGTTCTATCATTTCATATTCCATTCTGGGACAAGGTAGTTGATGAATTTAACTCAGAAATTATTTTAAAAATTTGGAAATTAGATGGGGTCATGTACATAATAAAAATCACACATGCATACATCATTCTTGTGGGTCATATTATTGAGATTTTTGGTGGGTTCCTGAAAACCCAACGTACAGTTGATTGGGCCATGTTTCGTGGACCAATCAGACCGCCACCGGAACCACCACCTTAAGGTAATTTTTTCCTTCCCTCTTCATTTTTGTTTCATGCATACATATATCATGATGCATTGAGGACAATGCATGAAATAAGTGTGGGGGAGGGTTTACTAACATAGAGTTTTTAGATTTTCTTTCTTTTACATTTCTTTAGATTTTAGATTTTCTTTCTTTTACACTTCTTTTAGAAATAAATATAATAAAAATAAAAAAAAACTTTTTGAAATAAGAGACAAAGTTTAGATCTATTTTTAAGAAAATTAAGATGTATCTTAGGAATTAAGAAAGCCTTAATTATGACATCTTAAACCTAGTTGAAATAATAGATCTTGTTTGAAATTATAGGCTAAGTAAGTAAAATTGGTGAGATATTCTTATCTTGAATTTTTTGCTTTAGATAATATGCACTTTACACTTACACATTTCTTGGGATGGAAACAAAGACCAAAAATGTCATATAAATAAAATAAAAAAAGAAAAAAATATGTATAAATAAAACATCACCTATTAAGCTGGACAATTATGCCTCAAGAAGCATGATTATTCACGCCTAACGGTGGTAAAGGAAATAAATAATCCCCCTTAGTTATGTGGCCTTTTTTACTCGAGACCTTAAACCCGAGGGATGTTTTCTCATCTGGTGCCCTAAGACCGTCTGGTTTGGGAGTCATCGGTTAAAGGCTCGCTACAAGGGTAAACTAGAAAGCCTAGACTAAGGAAGAATAAAAAAAAAGAAAAAAAATATATATATATAGATAAATAAATGGCTTTATGGTTGGAGTTGAAATCCCAGAAATCTTCACTTACACGGTGTGCATACTATCTAGGTTTTATGAAAGATAAAATATTCAATCCAATTTTGAAGTCTTACCTTAATTGAAAACAAGATCTTGCATGGATACTAAGTTTAAGGAAGAATAATTATAGGTGGACTTATGACCTAGGATCACTTATATTTTTGCAAAATAGTTCGTAAACTTGTCTCTTATTCAAAATGTGTTTTCAAAACATTAACATTTGTTTTCTTTCTTTATGGATTTTGTGGGTGTAATCCGCTGAAAACCCTCAGGAGACAACACTCCTCCTCTAGGGTAACCTAGAGGTTTAACGGCTTGTTGCACACGCTCAGTGCAATCGCGTCACCTGCGAAAGTGGTGTAATAAAATTGGTAGTTAGAATTTTCTTTTCTTTGTTTTGCTCGGGACGAGCAAAAGAATAAGTGTGGGGGTGTGATTGTAATCCAATATTGCATATTTTACCTCATAATTCCCATGCATTTAGTTAATAAATATATGATTTTTACTCATCTTCTCTACATATTTGCAGGTACACACTCTAAAGGAGATAAAGCAAATAATCACTTTAATTAACACTAATTAAAGTGATTAAATCCAAGATTAAAGATAAAGCCAAGATTTGAATTCCAGATCCAGAAAGATCCACGCGCCCAAAGAAGAATCCAGATAGTCCACGTGGCTAACCACTTAACAATAAAATCCCACCAGAAAATTTGGGCTCAACGGCCCAGATTTTGCCGCCAGATCTGGGAGATCTTGCAAGTTGGCGGCAGTTACAGGGAGTTAGGATCCCGGATTTTGCGCCAACCAACTAGCTTCTGGATCCTTCACCTGGGGCTATAAATATGGGACCTTGAACCTGCGAGCAAAAACTGAATGGAGAAGAGAGGAGAATTCATTAGTTGTTGTAATTTTGTTTAGTTTTTCTCTAGGTTTAGTTCTTTAGATCCTCTTCTTCTTCCCTAGAATTCATTGTAAAAGAGAGTGATTGTGAGAGAGAGAGCTTGTGTAATCAAGGGTGACACTTGAAGCAACAAGGATTGATCCATTCTCCTTCCTCTACTTGAGCTTGGTTCTAGTTTATGTGCTTTCTTTAATTGCTTTCTTTATTGCTTTCTTTAATTCCTTGCAAATTTACTTCATGCTTTGTTTTACTTCTCTAATGGCTTTTAGCTAATTCCTTCTCCATGTACTAGCTAACCACTAGCCTTGCCATCTTCACTAACTCATGGGTGATTGCTTTATTTCATCTTGCAAGTTGTATGGTCTTCTCTTCTCCGATGGGTTAAACCACTCATTTGACAAGTGAGAAAGTAATTAGATCAACACGCGAGACGAATCCACGCCGATGGAGTGACAACATGAGGCAAGCCTTCACTATCACGGAGTTTAGTAAGTATTGGTAAGGTAGTAAGGTAAGCTAGTCATGGAATGCTTCTTTAAGTTTTCCTTTCTTTTTAGTGTGAATACCAAATCCTCTTCTTAATTTCTTTTCCGACTTTTTCCATCATGAACATATCCATCTTTTCTTTAGTTTCTTTTTCATTTGATTCACTATTTTTATTAGCATAGAAGAATTCTCGTTTACATTTCTTCACTACGATTCGTAACGCTTCCATCGCTAGCTCTCCCTGAGAATCGACTCGGTATAGCCTTATGCTATAGCGGAGACAAGAAAGGGTACATAAAATACATTTTTATACTCATAATAAGTATACCTTTCCCGTCTAATCAGAAGCCACAAAGAAAACAAAACAGAAACACCAAATTCGGATCAAAAATGAATTCTGAATCATATTTGAAAACAGTCGCGCATCCACATTAGTCAACTATAAGTCGATTATTACTTATATTAGTCGACTAAAATATATATTAGTCAACTAGTTTGTAGTGAAACAGATTTGTCAAATCTTTGTATCCAATTATTAGTCGACTAAGCCCAATATTAGTCGATTAGACTAGGTTTCTCCTGTGCAATCCACCATTGAACAACTGTCTCTCTCTCGTTCTCTCTCGCGCAAAAATGAAGACAAACAAGATTTGTATATGAGTTGTACAGGAAAAAATATCCCTTCGGTCGGTTCTGATAAGAAAATCAAAGCTACTCTGCGCCTCTCTCTCTCGTTCTCTCTCTCGCACAAAAGTGAAGACGGACAAGATTTGTATATGAGTTGTATGGGAAAAAAATATCCCTTCAGTCGGTTCTGATAATAAAATCCTATACCAAACAATAGAAAGCAAGAAGAAATAATCAAGTATCGTGTTATCTCACCACTATAAATATATGAAGTCAATTAGTATCCATCTCTGCTTCCCCCGTCCTAGCCAAATGGATAAACTAATTGTTTGTACATTTTACATTATTTTTTACACTATGATGCTCAACTTTAACTCTTACATCAATGATTTTCAGCTTTATGAAATTTACTTTAAGCTTTGTTCACACCTTAAAACAAATACAAAATACCTTAGAGCACGATGTTTTTTGCTAATCTCACCACATCCATACAGTATGGTATCATTTGCAAACCGGTGAATACACAACCTTACTCCATGATTCATGCTTCTAACTTCACGAGTTCGTCATTTTGTTATGCACTCAAAGAATACAATACGACGATTTGAAAAAGATGATCCCCATTGATGAACCCTACCATAGTTCCCAAACAATCATCTGAAGTCCTTCTACTGCACGATCTTATAACATATTCCCAGTGGACCGAATCATAGAGTTTTTCAAAGGGCAACTTGAGAAAACACTTTTTTCCATCTCCTCTTGTGGTTTTTAGAAAATTTCTTTTGCACAAGTATATCAATTTTAGGATGACCTTTTCTTAATGAAACCGATCCATCACTTGCCAACCAGCTTGTCGATAACTCGGGTAATCTATTTGCTAACATTTTAGCGATAATCTTCGCCAAGCAATTGAACATGCTGATTCCCCGTCTGTGTCCTAGTGACAAGTCATTGGGTTTGCTTTTCAAGTAACTTGAGTTCGAGGCCCGCGGTGGATATTAAGCGCCTGAGAGCCAAAATGACTCTGTCTTATCATGTTCCGCATAGGGAAAAAAATTGAACAGGCTGCGGAGACAAAAGTTACAGCCATCTCAAATTTGCTACTGGCATGATCCCCTCTCCACAATAAAATAAAATAAAACCTGTTGTGCGCACCGACAACAACCAACAGAGAATCACACTATCTCCACAACCACAAAGAACACCCAAAATCACAGAAATCACAAGAGAAGAACGCACAATCACAAAACACACGATTTAACGAGGTTCGACCTGAATGCCTACGTCCTCGGGGCAATCTACGGAGAGAGTTTCAATTAGGAAGATGATTACAATAGCTCTGGATCTCTATGAACACAAGAGAGTCCGCAGCTTATTTTTCTCTAGGCACTCCCAACCCTAGAAATTACAATTAGGGCTTAAATACATAACTTTCCGAAACAGCAGTTTTCAGCCTAGACCCGACTGTCGGTCGACTGGTCCGGTCGACCGACTCCCTCTTACGGTCAACCGGTCCGGTCGACCGAAACAACCCGAGAATTGGGTTCCTGCAGAAAGCCTCTCCGGTCGACCGGTACGGTCGACCGAAACAACCCGAGAGCTCTGTCTTCTGCAGACTGAGTGTTGCGGTCGACCGGCCGGTCGACCGCTCAAATCCTGTGCACGTCGGTCGACGACCGACCTCTGTCTTTTTCTGCTGCTGCTGCTTTTTCCTGCCCGCTGTTCCTTTGCCTTTCGTCGTAGACTCCTTGGCAATCTTCAACAGCACCTGGCATGAATTCACCTCCTCTACTGTACTCTCTCCTCCAACAATTCTCCACCTCGGTGAAGATTTCCAAATCTGAGCCGAACATCGACTCGACAGCGGCTGCACCAATCTGGTCACCTACGTACCCCTTGCTCAAGGGATCAAGCCATCCGTAGTTCATCTTCATGAGCTTCAGTAAGCTCAATTCACCTGAAGGATCTGGAGCAAGTCTTTGCAGTGAGCAAGCTTTACTCCCGACACCACCTTTGTAAGCATATCGGCCGGATTCTCCAAAGTGTGAATCTTCAACAAGTCAATGTCACCTTCTTCCAGAATCTCCCGAACAAAGTGATACCTGACATCGATGTGCTTCGTCCTTGCATGGTAGACTTGGTTCCTTGCCAAATAAATGGCACTCATGCTGTCACAGTTTATCTTCAAGATCTCCTGTTCCACTCCCAAGTCATCGAGCAACCCCTGAAGCCAGATTGCCTCCTTCATGGCCTCTGTCATAGCCATATATTCAGCCTCTGTGGTCGACAAAGCGACGGTAGACTGAAGTGTGGAGCGCCAACTCACCGGTGCCTGCGAGAATGTGAAGACATATCCCGTCGTCGACCGGCGTTTGTCAAGATCACCTGCATAGTCTGAATCCACGTAACCTATGCATTCCTGCTTTCCGGTGTTGTCCTTCTCGAATACCAGGCCTACATCAACAGTTCTCTTGATGTACCTCAGAATCCATTTCACAGCTTCCCAATGACCCTGTCCAGGATCATGCATGTATCGACTCACCATGGAGACTGCCTGTGAAATATCTGGCCTCGTACACACCATTGCATACATCAAGCTACCCACCGCATTGGCATATGGAACATGAGACATATGTTCACGCTCTTGAACACTCTTTGGAGACATCTTCGCTGACAATTTGAAGTGTGGCGCCATTGGTGTACTAACAGTCTTAGTATCTTTCCCGATATTAAACCTCTGCAGTACCTTCTCCAGATAGCCCTTCTGAGTCAAACTTATTCTGCCAGCTTTTCTGTCTCTTGTGATCTCCATGCCCAATACTTTCCTTGCTTCCCCCAGGTCCTTCATCTCAAACTCTGACGACAACATCTTCTTCAGAGAATCAATAGCAGATCTTGACCTAGAAGCAATCAACATATCATCTACATAAAGAAGTAGATAGATATATTCACCTGATGGTAGTTTGTTGTAGTACACACATGGATCGAAATGGTTTCTTGTGTACTTCTTCTTCCTGATGAAGCTGTCAAATCGCTTGTACCACTGTCTAGGAGACTGCTTCAAACCGTACAGCGATTTCTTCAGCTTGCATACCAACTCTTCCTTCCCTGCAGCTTTGTAACCTGTGGGCTGTGTCATATAGATCTCCTCCTCAAGATCGCCGTGGAGAAAGGCGGTCTTCACATCAAGTTGGTCAAGATCCAACTCATTCTGCGCCACCAAGGCCAATAGAATCCGAATAGACGAGTGTTTAACTACTGGGGAGAACACCTCGTTGTAGTCGATTCCTTCTCTCTGAGCGTAGCCCTTAGCCACCAACCTTGCCTTGTAGCGCACTGTATCTTCTTGAAGAGATCCTTACTTCTTAGCAAATACCCACTTGCACCCTATGGCCTTCTTTCCCTTGGGCAACTTAGTAAGTTCCCATGTGTTGTTCTTATAAAGAGATTGCATCTCTTCATTCATGGCCTCCTTCCACATATCTGCTTCTGAACTGATCTCAGCTTCTCTGAAGGTAGATGGAATAGCCTCTTCAACAACTGGAAGTGCATATGAAACAACCATATCGGTGGTGAGCCAGCCTGGTCTCCTAGTATTCCTCCGTGGTCTTTCAACTGCAGTAGGATCTGGAACAGTACCCATGACCTGCTCCTGATCCTCTTCAACAACTTCAGCATCTTCTTCTGCAACTTGATCACCTCCCTGTGTCACCTCAGGAATGATCCTCACTGACACTGAATCCTCTAGACATGGTGAATTTGCATCACTCTCCACCTGCTGCAATAGCTCCTTGGTCTTGTTGGTCTCCACCTACTGAGAGACCGTAGGCTTCATCAACGAAGCCTCATCAAATGTGACATCCCTGCTGAGTATGAACTTGTTGTCCTGTTGATCCCAAATCTTGAACCCCTTAGTTCCTCGCTTGAAGCCAACGAACACCCCTTTCTTTGCTCTTGGATCCAACTTGTCTTCTTTGACATGGTAGTAGGCTGGACATCCGAAGACCCGTAGCAAATCATAGTCCATAGCAGCTTTTCCTGACCAAGCTTCAAGAGGAGTCTTCCCCCCTATTGCAGACGACGGCTACCTGTTCACAAGATGGCATGCATGTCCCAAAGCTTCAGCCCAAACTTCTTTGGCAATCCTGCATTTGACAACATGCACCGAACCTTCTCTAGCAAAGTCCGGTTCATTCTTTCAGCCACCCCATTCTGTTGCGGAGTTTCCCTTACTGTGAAGTGTCTCTCTATGCCCTCATCTAGACATAGCTGTAGGAAAGGATCTGATTTGTACTCTCCTCCGTTGTCAGAACGGAGGACCTTGACCTTCCTTCCCGTGCTTCTCTCCTGATTAGCCTTCCACTTCACAAACACTTCTAAGACTTCACTTTTGTGTCGCATGGTGTACACCCAACATCGCCTAGAATAGTCATCAATGAACGACACAAAATAGTGGTTACCTCCAATTGATGCAGTCTTGGAAGGTCCCCATACATCCGTGTGAACATAGTCAAGAATACCTTCACAGTGCCAAACTTCACCTTCGTCTTCTTGCCGATGATGCAATGTTCACATAGATCCAACTTGCAGGTCTCTGCACCCTTCAGCAGCCCTTTCCTCACAAGAGCTTGCATCGATTTCTCCCCTGCATGTCCCAGCCTCATGTGCCATAGCCGGGTTAGATCTTCCTTCTGACTGGTAGAAGCTGCCACCTGTCCTGTCACTGTACTACCCCTCAAGTAATACAGGTTACTCCGGCGATCAGCCTTCAACACCACCATCGAACCCTTTGTCATTTTAAGGACTCCCTCCTTAATAGTCACTCCTAGGCCCAATGATTCCAAAGCTCCTACTGAGATTAAGTTCCTCTTCAGCTGAGGTACATATCTTACTTCTTTCAGCTCCCTCACCATCCCGTCAAACATCCTGATCGGAATAGTGCCTACACCCTCCATGATGCACGGATGATCATCGCCCATGACGACCGAACACCCCTCCAACTTCTCAAGACTGGTAAACTAATCTCGATTAGGGCATACATGATATGTAGCACCTGTGTCCAGGATCCACTCATTATCCCCCGAGTAACCTACAACAGGAGTAGTCACTGAAAAAGAGAACACTGAAGAATCTGAATTTGCTCCATCTGCCTGTGATTAACCGCTTGTAGCCTTTGTCACTCTTGCCAGATTTGCCTCAGACTTTGATTCCTTCTTCTTCCCCTTGTACTTTGGACAGTCAACCTTCCAGTGCCCAATCTCTTTGCAGTACATGCACTGGTTTTTCTTAAGATCCCTGAAGCCCGACCTAGACTTTGATCTTCCTCTCAACTCTTGCCTTTCCTTGATGAACTCCTGCCTCTTACTTCCAAAGCCTCCGCTGATGAACTTGACTGACCAGAATGTCTCTCATTCTTTCTTGTCTCATAACTCATCAGTGCAGACGATATTTCATCATAAACTAAGGTTTGCCTTCCATTTATGAATGTCATAGTGAATGTCTCATACTCCTCCGGTGGGAGTGAGTTCAGGAGAATGACTGACTTGTCTTCCTCACTTACAGTGACATCCACATTCAGCAAGTCTGTAAGAAGCTTTGTATATCGGTTGATATGCTCGTTTACTGTGCTTCCCTTCTGCATCCTGAACTGATACAGTTTACTCTTCAGCTGCAACCTAGACTCCACACTCTTTGTCAGGTACTTCTTCTCAAGAGTATTCCACAGTTTCTTAGCTGACGTCTCATGTTGTACAAGATATTTGATGTCTTGTGACAAGCATGAACGTATCAACCCACATGCCGACCTGTTCATCTTCGCCCACTCTTCATCAGTGGTAGTGGTTTTCTTCTTCTCTAATAGGAGCGTGTCCTCGAGGTTCTGTGCATTCAATGCATCCATAACCTCACACCTCCACATCCCGAAATTATTAGTTCCATTGAACTTAACAACTTCAATCCTTGAGTGATTCATTGTTTTAACGGAAGTAGTTTCTTCTGCCATTGAGATCTACCTTTGATTCTCTATTTATGCGGAAGAATAACCAAATTGAAGATAGATCTCTACTCAGATAAAAATGAGATTTTTACCTGCCTCTTGAAACCCTAGATCGAGTTTCTCACCGGATCTACTCCAAACACTGATTCAACAAGCCCTCCTTGCGTCCTCCTGAGATCGACACACGATCTCCTCGAACACCAATACCTCTGACCTGAGATCGACACACGATCTCCACCTGATCAGATCTGGAGCCCTTCGAATCCTCAGAATCCCAAACGTAGCCTGAAGCTCTGATACCACTTGTTGTGCGCACCGACAACAACCAACAGAGAATCACACTATCTCCACAACCACAAAGAACACCCAAAATCACAGAAATCACAAGAGAAGAACGCACAATCACAAAACACACGATTTAACGAGGTTCGGCCTGAATGCCTACGTCCTCGGGGCAATCTACGGAGCTAGTTTCAATTAGGAAGATGATTACAATAGCTCTGGATCTCTATGAACACAAGAGAGTCCGCAGCTTATTTTTCTCTAGGCACTCCCAACCCTAGAAATTACAATTAGGGCTTAAATACATAACTTCCCGAAACAGCAGTTTTCAGCCTAGACCCGACTGTCGGTCGACCGGTCCGGTCGACCGACTCCCTCTTACGGTCGACCGGTCCGGTCGACCGAAACAACCCGAGAGTTGGGTTCCTGCAGAAAGCCTCTCCGGTCGACCGGTACGGTCGACCGAAACAACCCGAGAGCTCTGTCTTCTGCAGACTGAGTGTTGCGGTCGACCGGCCGGTCGACCGCTCAAATCCTGTGCACGTTGTGCACGTCGGTCGACCGGACCGGTCGACCGACCTCTGTCTTTTTCTGCTGCTGTTGCTTTTTCCTGCCCGCTGTTCCTTTGCCTTTCGTCGTAGACTCCTTGGCAATCTTCAACAGCACCTGGCATGAATTCACCTCCTCTACTGTACTCTCTCCTCCAACAAAACCCACAAAAGGATTTACCCAAAACAATCCTTGACCGCAACTTAACTGTAACTGTGTTGTTAACACCTGACCAACTCCCTCAAATTGTTCCCTAACCTCCGACGGAATTCCCCCCACCCATCCCTTTGCCCCTCAAATATCACGAGTTTATTTATTATTTCTCTCAATCACTCACTTATTGATTCCTTTACTCCAACCCCACCCCCATCATCATTAATTAAAATATTAAAGAATTAATAATAACTAACGAATGTATATTTATCAACATCAATGGAAGGGAGATTTTCTCTTGTGACTTCTTTATGAATTTTGTCCGTCCATCTCTCTGTCCGTCTTCAGCCGAGAGAGAGATAGAGAGAGCTTCTGTCCGTCTGTCCCTCCCCCTCCTTTCCCCCATCTCTGTCGCTCTATCGGTTGATTTTCATCACCGACGGAGCTGCATACTAGTATTTATTTATTTATTAAAGTCAATCGAACGTAGGTTTTCTCTCATGACTCATATAGAAACTTTGTCTACCTGTTCGTCCATCTGTTCATCCTCATCCGCGAGAGAGAGAGCAACGTCAACCCACTCGTTCCTCCTCTCTCAGCTTTTCTCTAATTCTTCTCCCCCTTTTCCTCCTCCCGATTGGTTCTCCATCGACAGCGGCTGTACACATTTGTTTGGACTGGTGCAGACGCTTGAAGAACTGTGGAAAGAGCTGAGATTTGTGAGGGTGCTATGTGATCCGTACTCTTAGTTTGTTCCTGAGCTGTTTGAATGGATTATTTGGCAAGTTTTGGCTAGTTTCCCTTTGGTTCAGATCGAAGGAAACAATTTAATTATTGATTGTCTCGCTTTCTGGACTGTAATTAATCTTGTAGCATATAAGAGAAGTTATTGAGGTTCTTAAATAGCTTCTACATTGACTACTTGCTGATCTGGGCAGAGATCAGTGTGAGAAAAACTTATTAATTGATGCTAACTTTACAAAGTTGGAAGCTTGTGATAAATGACCAGTAAAGAGAGTTAGCTATACAACAGATAACACTGAATCAGTTGGCATCAGTTTGCAGGCTTTATCTGAACTGTCATCAAACCAGTTCTTTTACCAAATTTTCCGCAATTAGTAGGGCTAGCCATGGCATCAGAGGTTGCTGGAGGCATGATCACTCATCTTTTTCCATCTCTTGGACCTGCACTTACGATCTCTATGGGATACATTGATCTTGGAAAATGGGTGGCAGCGGTCGAGGGCGGGGCACGCTTCGGCTATGATCTTGTCTTTCTGGTTCTTCTTTTCAACTGCACTGCCATTGTGTCAGTACCTTTCAGTTTGTATTGGCACGGTCACTGGAAAGAATCTTGCAGAGGTATTATTTTCATTACCTTTCAGTTATTGCTAATATGGAAATCCTCTGAGAAACATGTTTTTTGTGTGTAATGTACTTGTTTGAGAATGATAGACTGAAATTTGGATGAAGATTTATGATTTAATCTCCCCGTAACTATTTCTCTAGTATAATGTTAATTGGTGTGGTTCTTCTTTTAAGAAATAACTAAGATATAATAAAATTAAAGAACTTACATCCTTCTTATAGATCAAATTCGGTTTTTCTTCAAACCAGTGAGAATGAAGACTTCAAACTATTTTTGATCTCATCCTCACATATGAAGATGTAAACTTTGAAGCCAAAGGCAAATGGAAGGGACCAAATTCTCTCTCGTGTAACAAAGATCCTCTCATACAATTTAACTTTTTTTTTTAAAGGCAGTAAGTATAAGTGAGCCATGTGACAAAGTTTGTGGCCATCCTATAGTGTGTTTATCACTGTCCCTCTTTACCAAGGACATCTGTCAAAGGTGTTGATAAAGATTGCTTGAAACACATTGGTTGCCTCAGACCATCATCTTGAGCTTTGCATTGTATTCAAGAGCTATTGGATTCAAACCTTGGTGCTGACAATTTAATTTATATATATATATATATATATATATATATATATATATATATATATATATATATATATATATATATATATATATATATATATATAATACCCTCATTTATTCTGCCTTTCTAAGCAACTTGCTACAGGCCTTCCTTGCAGCTTGAAGCTCAGCCCAGGCGAGGAGTCTTTAAGATTGTCCCAAACACCCATGAATCGTAGTGGTTACTGTTAGACTTATTAGTTTTAAAGTCTAATTTATTTTGGGCCTAATCAAGTCAATTGGATATTTGCACCCGCCCACTTAACCTATGTTGTTTGACCCAATAAAGAATTGATCAAACCTAAATGGTTTGGGTCTAGACACGTTTTCAATTACACTTAGCCATGAGTGTATTTAAATTAGAATGTGGGACTCATCACACGTGTGGAACTCGTGTTATAAATCAAGGGCCTAGATCTATGATGAGTTGAACTAGGGTTTCTTGATGCTATATATACCATGAGTAGGGTTCCCTCTCCACCAACAAGAATAATCATCTCTCTCTTGGAGGCCTCTCATCTCCTCTAAGGATAAAGAAGAGAACTTGGTGGCTGGAGAGAAGAATCCTCTCCCTCAACTCCGGTGTCCTCGAGATCGTGCAACCTTCGGCATCCTCTTCGTAATGGAATCAGGTATGCCTAAAACCCTCCTTCCCTTTGATCATGATAAAGAGGCTTACAGTATATGTGTAGATCTTGTATGGAATAAATTTTGATCTAACAATTGGTATCAGAGCCTCCTCTTTATCAGATCATCGGGATATAAAGTAATAATTTTTTGATCTCGATTTATGAAAATTATGAATCTCTGTATTTAATTCAATAAAGATTATTTTTTGTGTCTCAAGTAATTGAATTAAATTAGAGATGATTAAATTAAATTCATGTATATATTTTTTTTTTATGATTTATATCTGTGTGTTATTATTATTTTTGATTCCTAAAAAAAAAAAAAAAAAAAAAATCCCGAGGCCTATCTGCATGCAGGCGCTCAAGCGCCTGCATGCAATGAAAAAAAAAAAAAAAAAAAAAAAAAAAAATCGTGGGCCTATTTGCATGCAGGCGCTCAAGCGCCTGCATGCAATGAAAGAACCGGAAAAAAAAAAAAAAAAAAAAAGGGGTGCATTATTGCTCTCTGCAGAGAGCACTGCAGAGAGATGCTCTCTGCAGAGCGCGCGCGCGGCCTGTGCCGTGTGGGCGGGCAACAGCCGCCGGCCACCATGAGCCGGCGGTTACAAGGGTAATTAATTAAAAAAAAAAAAGAGGTTATTATTTAGGGTTTCCTTAATTTGAGATTATGAGATTAATTAGGATTCAAAAATTTAGGGATTGAATTTTACTCTAATAAGGAAACTTACTCCTAATTAATCTCATATTAATTTTCAATTGGGATTGTTGAGATTGATTTGGGTATTATGATTGAGATATAATTCTAGTCTATTAAGGATATTTTGGGATAGAATTCTACTCAAATAAAGAAACCTAATCCCAATCAAACTCACATAAAGCTAATTGGGTTTTTATTCAGTTTATTTAAACCCAACCCAATAAGAATGGAAACCAATAACTTAACCATTGCGGGCGGGTCTGATTCCGACCCGATAAGCACTACAGACCCGTTTTGCCAATAGAAACTTCAATTAGCCGTTACGGGCTCATCCGACCTCTGTTTTGGGCATGTAAACAGCCGTTTCGAAGCTCTTGACGAGCACTACAGTATTACAGGCATTAGACATGACAAAACAGTAGTTAGTTGACATAAAGAAGGCATTGAAGTGTTTGTTTATCATGGTTATGTGTACCCTTACATGCTTCCGCTTTATCATCAATATTTTATTGCTTATATTGCCTAGCATAATGAATATTGATGTTTACTACAGTTAATAACACACAGATAAAAATATATACATGTTCAAGTTAAAGAATTTATAAAAGAGCTTATTTAATTGCGTATGTAGTTCATGCGGACAATAGCCGGCCCAAAGGAAGACTATTGTTTGGCCGAATTATGTACGGCTTCGGATACTTGATGTGGGTAATGCAAGTGGGAGAACCTTGATGTGTGGTAATCGGCCCAAAGGAAGGTTGTCACACTATTGGCCCATATTGCATTACCCTCATCAATTAGTCCGATGGCGGAACAAGAATCCAGATGCATAAATTTGTGTGGCCCATGCGTGTGGCAATCGGCCCAAAGGAAGGTTG
The DNA here is from genome assembly GCA_038442645.1 of Agave tequilana. Lineage (NCBI taxonomy): Eukaryota > Viridiplantae > Streptophyta > Magnoliopsida > Asparagales > Asparagaceae > Agave > Agave tequilana. Next base: position 27,486 of record JAVJIF010015006.1, read on the forward strand.
TCATTATGGCCGGGTCATTACATATATTATATGGCCAATATAGATTACTTAAACTTTAGGACCAATCCTATAAAGTGACAGTCGGCCCAAAGGAAGGCTGTTCTCTTACATAGGACCTAGACTTTAGGATATCTATATTGGGCCAGTACAGTGTTGGCATATAGAGACACAACTTGTTCTGAAAGTTTAACCGGCAGCTCTATCGGTTAAACTGGTTGCATTTTCTAAAATTCAATTTTTATGGCTATTGTAGTAGAATTTTATTAAATGCAATGTTTATGTTAAACTGATGAGAAATTGTACACTTATGTAGTATAAATTGAATGGTACAAACTTTAAGAAGTGGTAAGACCACGTAAATGATCGTTCTTGAATTCATGCACCTAAAGTACACCTTAAAGATTGTGGATCTCTACTATCACTAATAAAAGTTCAGTAAAGAAAAGGTCAATTGTGGTAAGTGGGAGAGATCTTACAAAATGTGTCTAATGGTTATAAAGCACACTATTCCTATGACTATTAGGGGTACTATGCCTGATAGGGTTAGTGCTAAGAGTTTTCTAACTGAAGTAGCAGACCGATTTACTAAATCGGATAAAGTTGAGGCTAGTACGCATTTTAGCAAGCTAGTAAATATGCGCTACAATGGTAAAGGAAACATAAAGGAGTACATTATGGAAATGTCTAATCTTGTTTCAAAACTAAAGGCACTGAAATTGGAACTCTCCGAAGAGATTCTAGTGCACTTCATTTTGATTTCTCTTCCTCCACAGTATAACCCTTTTAAGATTAATTATAATGCTCAAAGGAAAAAGTGGAGTCTCACTGAGCTCATTAGTCACTGTGTTCAGGAAGAAGAAAGGTTGAAACAAGAAAAGACTGAAAGTGCTCGCTTAGCATTTCAGGGTAACACCACTAATAAGAAAAGGAAAAAGAGTGAAACTAAAGGAGGAACATAAACACCACTATAGTGGCTGATCCTAAGTGGCAAAAGTGCAGAAAAAGTAGCCTAAGGTCATTGCATACTTCTTCTGTAAGAAAGTAAGCCACTTCAAGTAGGATTGCATAAAGTATCAGAAATGGCTATTTAGCGGGTATATCTCATATTTATGTTTATTCTGAGATTAATTTAGTTTTAGTGCCACTTTATAAATTGTGAATAGATAATTCACATAAGCGATTCAATGCGGAACTTCCAAACCCAAAGGAGGCCCAGCCCAACTGAGCGATACATATACATGGGTGATGGAAATAAAGTTGCAATTAAAGTTGTTGGAGTTTGTAGGCTTAAATTAGATTCTGTTTTTTTTGTTTTAGATTTGGATGAGACTTTATATGTACCGTCCTTTTAGACGGAATCATATTTCTATTTCATTTATTAGACAGATCTGGTTTTACTGTCACTCTTGATAATGAAATGCTTAGTCTACTTTTCAAATCTAAAGTTGTTGGTACTAGAATTCTGATTGATAGCTATATAAATTAAAACTTCATGCTTTATATACTGAATCTCTATATGTGAATAGCTAAGGCACTAAGCGAAAATTAATTAAAGAAACATTAGGAAGTTAGGTACTAAACAGAGTTCAGGATGTCTTAAATTTGGTGTATATATAGACATTTGTGGTTCATTCCCTACAGCTTCTTGGAATGGTCATGAATATTTCATCACTTTTACAGACAATTACTCTAGTTATGGGTACCTATACTTATTCTATGAGAAATCCCAATCATTGGACATGTTTAAAGCCGTTAAATCTGATCATGGTGGTGAGCACTATGACAGATATGGCGAATCAGGTAAATGTCCAGAATCATTTGTCAATTTCTAAAAGAGTGGTATTGTCGCTTAGTACATCATATCAGGGACACCTCGTCAAAATGGTATTGCTGAGAGATAAAATCACACACTAAAGGACATGGTTAGGAGTATGATAGCTCATACTATTCTACCAAAGTCATTATATAGTGAAGCCTTAAAGATGATTGTCACTTCCTTAATAGAGTACCTAGCAAAACAGTAACTAAAACCCTATATGAGTTATGAACTGAGAAATCTCTCAGTATTAGACATCTACATGTTTGGGGTTGTCCAGCGGAAGCTCAGTCATATATACCATATGAGAAGAAGTTGGACTCAAGGACAGTTAGCTGTTTATTCGTAGGGTATTCTGAGAGGTATAAAGGCTTTAAGTTTTATTGTCCCTCCACAAAGAACATAAAGACGGATTGCTAAAAGTTTTTGAGAATATTCAGAACAGTGGGAGTCAACTACATAAAGATTTCATATTTAAGAAAGAACATATTGTTATACCCATGACAATTGTTCCAAATGATAAAGTAGTTGTTCCACTTCAAGATGAAAATACAGTTGCATCCTTACAAGATACATATACAGTTCATCCTGAAGTAGATCATGCTAGTAAGATAGAAACTGAAAATTCTCAACCACAAGTGCCTAGGAGATCAACTCGGGAGAGGAGATCAGTCATTACAAATGACTATATAGTTTATCTCTAATAACATGAGTTTGACATAAGGCTAGAGGATGACCCCACATCCTTGAATGAGGCCAAACTCAACATTCACTCCACTAAGTGGTCAAATGCCATGAAAGATGAGTTAAAATCTATAAAGGACAATGATGTTTGGGATTTAGTAAGAGTTGCCTAAAGGAAAGAAACCGATTGGTTCAAAACCAAGCAGGATTCGAAAGGTAATGCCAAAAAGTATAAGGCACATCTTGTCACAAAGGGATTCACTCAAAGAAAGGGCATTGACTATAAGGAGACTTTCTCCCTAGTTTTCATTAAGCATTCTTTGAAGATTATTATGGCACTGGTGGTTCACTTTGACCTGAACTTATACCAAATGGATGTTAAGATTGTCTTTCTTAATGGTAGCATTGAGAAGAAATTTATATGGTGCAACCATAAAGTTTTAAAGTGAAAGTTTCATAATATTTGTTTTGCAAATTAAAGAAATCCATTTATGGTTTAAAGCAAGCATCCTGTCAATAGTATTTGAAATTTGATCAAGTAATATCCGACTTTGATTTTAAGGAAAATATAGTTGATTAATGTTTTACCATAAATTTAAAGAGAGTAGATTTATATTTCTTGTGCTATATGTGGATGACATTCTATTAGCAAAGTAACGATATAGATCTTCTACTTGAGATCAAGAGTTTTCTCTCAAATAATTTTGAGATGAAAGATCTTAGAGACGCTTCTTTTGTGATAGGCATCCAGATTCAACGTGACAGGACACGTGGAATATTAGGTTTATCACAAAAGGCCTATATCCATAAGGTGCTAGATAGATATGGCATGAAGAATTGCTCTAAGGAAGATAAGTTAAGTTTACTCTAATGTCCCAAGAACGATCTAAGGAAAGAGCAAATAAAAGACATTCCATATGCATTGGCGGTTGGATGTCTGATATGTGCTTAAGTTTGTACCCATCCAGACATAGCATATAACATTGAGAAACTTGACAGAAACTTGATCAATCATGGGATTAATCACTGGAAGACTGTCAAGAAGGTAATGCGATATCAATATAAGACTACATGAAATCTGATTTGTTGCAGCTGATTGGATACACAGATTCAGATTATGTTGGATGTATCGACAATAGGAAGTCCACTTTATTTTACATTTTCCTTATTGTAGGAAGATGGTGGATTTAGTCGAGAGGCCATTACAGCTACACTGTGATAATAAGAGCTATAGAGCTCTACTACAATAGTGACAAGAGTTCAGTAAAGTCGAAGCATATCGACATCAAGTTTCTTGTCATCAATGATAAAGTTCGGAATCATATTTTGTCTGTTGATAGTGATGACACTATTCTTAACATTACAGATCCACTCATTAAAGGACTTTCACCTAAAGTATTCTTAGAGTATATTGCTCATATGGGGATGACTAGTCATTATGATATCCTGATTTTGTGGGAGTGGATAATTTTATGTAACAGACATTATTTTTAAGTGCACTTTATGGATATTTGTTGATTCTGATAAATAAATTTATAACTGCTTTTCTTAAAGTTTACTTTTGCGCATTTGAGTTTGTTGAATTAGCAGTTAGACTCGTTGGAGTCATAAAGTGAGACTCATTGGAGTCATAAGGTTAGACTCGTTGGAGTCATAAAGTGGAAACCAGTTGGAATTGCACCTTATTTGATCAGAGGACATTTCCATGCCACACGTCCACATTTGATCTATGTCGTTAGGGGTTCTGAAACTTGTGATGTGGAAGGTCCTACCTCGATTATACAGAAGGTAACGATCGCCATGTTCGGTGGCAGGACTCTTAATGGACCAGATTGTTTTGAAACGTGGTTTGTCGGCGGTTAAAGTTTTTGACGTCATAAAGTTATACATAATATCTATTCAGTATGACTTGCTTGCCCAAGTGGGAGATTGTTAGACTTATTAGTTTTAAAGTCTAATTTATTTTGGGCCTAATCAAGTCAATTGGATATTTGCATCCGCCCACTTAACCTATGTTGTTTGACCCAATAAAGAATTGATCAAACCTAAATGGTTTGGGTCTAGACACGTTTTCAATTACACTTAGCCATGAGTGTATTTAAATTAGAATGTGGGACTCATCACACGTGTGGAACTCGTGTTATAAATCAAGGGCCTAGATCTATAATGAGTTGAACTAGGGTTTCTTGATGCTATATATACCATGAGTAGGGTTCCCTCTCCACCAACAAGAATAATCATCTCTCTCTTGGAGGCCTCTCATCTCCTCTAAGGATAAAGAAGAGAACTTGGTGGCTGGAGAGAAGAATCCTCTCCCTCAACTCCGGTGTCCTCGAGATCGTGCAACCTTCGGCATCCTCTTCGTAATGGAATCAGGTATGCCTAAAACCCTCCTTCCCTTTGATCATGATAAAGAGGCTTACAGTATATGTGTAGATCTTGTATGGAATAAATTTTTGATCTAACAGTTACCTAACAAGTTTTGTACAGCCACTGACATTAGCCTGATATGCAGTTTGACTTGCCTGAGAAGTCATGTTGGACAAATGTTGATAGCATCTTTTGAGCCTACACAAACTACTTTGATATTATTTATTGGTTGATTTGGAAGAAACATAAGATGCATTCTAAAGGTCGTAGAATTAAAAGTCAGGGTGCAGGAAGGATGCAGGGGTTGATACGGTTCCCTTGAATTCCCACAAGTACTGAAACCTAAGCATGTTATTCTGATCACAATCTATTATCCACTTTGCAATCTAAGTAGTTGCAGTCAATTTAAAATTGATCCAGCAACACTATTTCCTAGGATGTCGAACATATATGTTATGAGAAAACTAAACTTAAGCTGATGGTTTGCAAGCCAACAATTATGTTAAGCATTTCAAGTAACATCTGATGCCACCCTTACGTGAAGATAGTACATGCTTCTTACACCTGAAAATAGCAAGCATGGAAAGGAGGAAACACAATGTTACAATATGGTTTGAATTATGATATTTTCCTCTTGGTGTTGTAATACCATCTTGGTCGGCACTTTTACCCAAAAGCTTAAGTAGATGGATGGTCAGCCAACAATCACATAAAGTACTTTCCCTTGCCTTCAACAAACCAGTCATCCACAACCTTGGTCAGCAATGAACATATATTTACTTTGCTTTATCTTTTCTGATATTTTATTTTGTATTTCCAAGTATATCTTGCTGAAATTAACAGTGGTTTAATGTTTATCATGATTTACATTTATATTGCAACTGACATATTTTAGCATCTGTCCTTGATAGCTTAGAATGTCGTGGACCCTACATATATATAATCTTTTTCATTCTATGCTAAAATCTGTATACCATTTGTGCAAAAGATTTGCAGTGAGGAGTATTGCAGGGTTGCATGCATATTGTTGGGGGTGCAAGCAGAGCTATCCATGATAATTTCGGACGTAACCATGGTATGCTTCATTTAACCTGGTGGCCATATACCTTCTGTTCTGCCTTTTTTTCTCTCACATGAATGCTTACAAGAAATTGAAAAATGTAAAGGGAGCAAAATCATATTGTTATCATTAACGCTGAGGATTTGATTGCTGTTCTGTTGAAATTCCAGATTTTGGGTATTGGGCACAGTGTTAGCCTTCTATTTGGGATGGATCTATTTGCGGGTATCTTTTGTGCCACAGTTGGTGTTATCTTACTCCCCTCATTTCTTAACCTCTTGGTAAAATTTATATATTCAATTTATGTTTCCTGTCAATGCTTGTATTTTGAGAAAACACAAATTCCAATGTTTGTATTTTCACTACTTCTTGGGTTGCAGGACAATTGCAAGGCTGAATCACTGTGTATAGGCGCAGCTGGCTTTGCTTTGCTCTTTTATGTGCTTGGGGTGTTAATTAGTCAACCAGAGGTGCCACTTGTAATGAATGGGATTTTTCCCAAGTTAAGTGGAGAGAGTGCATACTCACTTACGGCCCTACTACGTGCAAACACAATGGCACATAATTTTATGTTCACTCTTCTATTGTAAAGGTAATCTGATTATTTTTCTCCATACCATTTCGTACATGTGTCTTTCTCAATTTCGTTTATCTGTATGTACCTGGCTAAAGTTGTGATCCAATTCTCTGTTGAATCAATATTCAAAAAGTAAGCTGGTATTACTATAAATACTTTTCTTGCATCTTTATATTCATAACTGTAGTGGTCAGTTTCCGACCCTGCGAGATTATAACACGGGGCCATCCAATCCCTGGGTGGATGCGTGACACGTAATTCTCTCCAGAATCTTTGAAGGAGAGTCCCAATTCCATTCAAGCTCCATGCAGCTCAAACAGTTGGAATATTAGATGTAGAGTCGGTTACAAGTACCCCTATCTCCGAACCTAATCCATATTTGAACCTAACAGTTACAACTCTAAAGCGGATTGATCATATGAACAGCTGAATGATGATCTCTGGATAAAAACGAATATGAGTTCTACCAATTCAAATTAGGATGTTCAGCTCTAAACCGCCTTCAAAATAAGCAGTTGAGGTGGGATAGACGTTCAAATAGATGAGAACTCTCAAACTTTATCCAACAGAAACCCACCTGTATAAATAATAGACTCCTTCCAACGAGGGGACGATCAATTCAACTCAAAAATCCCAGTGTGTGAGATTGGAGCGATCACCATTGTAAGTTCCTCTGAATTATAGTGAAATCCTCCCTCTGTAGTTTTTCCCTTTAGGGTTCTCATGAAAATCTCGGTGTTTGCTCTGATTTGATCTCTCTAATTCAATTATTAATCTTCATGTTTTGGTGCGTGGATAAATTTCCTAGGAATTACCCACCGCATTTGATGCTTTCATTGAGATCTCCTTTGAATCCATATTCGAGGATCTCTCCCATTCTTCAAAACCTAACCCTTCCTCAAACCAGCATCACATTGCGGACATGGCTCCAAGAAAGAATGCCTCCCAGGCTCCGGCCTCTGCCCCCGCGACTTCGAAAGGAAAGGGGAAGGTTGTTGAAGTCGCCGAGCTGGCGAGTCACCCCAACCAATATGACGTACACATCACCGACGCCGAAGATTCCCAGTCTTCTTCTACCCCATCCCAGAGGGCGCATAAGCCGTGCTCGAACCTCGACACACCATTAGCAACTCTTCCAGGTGCTTTCCAGCCTGCAAAAATAAATGGAAGAATAGCAAACGGAGATAGGAGACAAGCCACCTCAAGCGAGTCGAGACATTGCGAAAGTCGCAGTCTCGAACTGTGAAAGAAAGAGCTCGGGCTCTCCCGTCGCCACAGCGTGGCAGGGAAGCTGCACAAACCTGGCAGCTCGAAGTGCGACAGGTCGGAGGCTCGCAATGATGATGAGCGCTCCAAGAACTCAGAGCATCCAAGCAACCGAAGTTCTTTCACATTGAGGACATTGCAAATCTGGTTCAAAAGCGGCTTGACCAGGTGAGCCAACAAACTCCAAAAGAAATGGAGCCTAGCGGGTTGAGTCCTTCCGACTCACCACTGTCGAAGGAAATCACCCCACTTCGCTTCCCGAGGAAATTTGTGATGTCCCTACTTCGACTGCTACTCGGGAGCGTCTGACCCCCTCCTTCGTCTCCGCCAGTTCTGAGACAAAATGGCGGTTCACACTCACGACGAACTGCTCCTCTGTCGGGTGTTTCCTTCCAGTCTCAAGGGAGTTGCCTACTATTGGTTCTACTCACTTCCGAAGAACTCGCTTCAGAATTTCGATGAGGTAACTGGCATCTTTTACAATCAGTTCACCTCTCGGAGAGAGTTCCAGAAGAACAACAACCATCTCTTCACGGTTAGAATGAAGCTAGGGGAGAGTGAAGAACTACATCAACTATTTTCAGAGCCAGATGGCTCTGGTGTACCACTGCAATGGAGACGTAGCCGCAGCTGCATTCATCGGTGGGCTGTAAGTCACCCACTCGTTCTACAAGCATCTGGTGAAGAACGATGTCACCAAGACGAGGGACATTCTCATCTCGGTGCAAAAGTACATGCAGATCGAAAGAGGTGACTCGGAGTGTAACCAATCGCCCCCTAAATAAGGGTCTGAGGGCAAGAAGTCCCGACAGCAATTTTCTCCGAGAAAGAATCCAAACCATAACTCCTCCGCTGTCCATAAGCCACCCCGATAACACGTGAGTAGAATAAGGACATCGTTGTAGAGCCCGACCTTGTTCCATTTAGAATTACCGTCAACCATGTGTTTACGCCATCAAAGATCAGCCTTGGGTCAGACGCCCGACTCGACCGCTCCCGCAGAACCCGAAGGGACCTAGATCCGTGGAGTACTGTGCCTTCTATGACGGGATGAGCCATCTCACCGTCGACTGTCGCACCCTCCGACGGCATCTCCAGAATCTGGTTAATCATAGATAATCTCCGAGTTCATTCTCGACCCTGGACAGTCCTTGGAGATTAAAGTGCAGAGGGAATCCCAACCATAAGATGGTCAGGTAGGCAACATACTCATTCAATACATGGAGGTAAACGCTATCTTCAGCACCTCCCCGATAGAGCGCGTCACAACGAAGAAAAGGACCATTTATGTCAATGAAGCCTGGAGGGACAACTACCCGGCAAAATTGACACGCCCTCCTTCACCACTGGGCAGGCCAATCTTCTTTTCTAAGGAAGATGCCTACGTCGTGCACGTCTCGCACAACGACGCTTTGGTCGTGACAATACATATCGGCTGTTGTAGAATGTCAAAGATCTTGGTCGATGGGGGAAGCATTGTCACCATCCTGTACGGATTCACTCTAGATCGAATGGAAGACACTCCTTAGTTGGCCTGAAAGATGATTATCCCTCAAACCAGTCGCGTCTCTATGGATTCAACTGCAGCGAGGCATATTCACCGGCAGAGTCGAGTTCCCAGTCCGAGCAGATCCATACAACGTCGTCACGGATTTCTGCGTTCTTGATGTTGAATCTCCTTACAACACCATTCTCAGGAGGCCATGGATTCACATGATGAGAGCTGTCCTATTCATCTATCATCAATTTTTAAACTAGTTAATTACATTGCATTCCACTGAACATGAAAAATACATTAAAAAGCAGAGTTTTATTTAAAAATAAATGAAAAAATATGACATAAGTGATATAAAATGTGCAATGCGCATGCACAATCAGCTACAAACCTCCTGATTACAACTTTTTAAGGATCACTCTCTTACAACGTGAGAAATCTCACATACCCATCAGGGCACATGGAAGCAAAAGGTCTCCGTTTGTGGATGAGCGGATGTGCAACAGACATTTATCATTGATTTCATGGCGGTCACTGAAAGTGGCCCGATGTTCTTGAACTCCGTAAATGCCAAGGAGAAGTGAAAACATGCATTACATTGCGGAGAAGCTTGAAGATTGCATCCGAAAGGTTGGGGCTCAAATTTTCATCCAAATCATAACCGATAACGCTTATACATGCTAGGCCACGAGTGTTATTGTGGAGAGTAAGTATCCTCACATTTTTTGAACTTCTTGTATAGTGCACACTCTTAATCTTGCACTTAAAAATATTTGTGCGGCTAAAAATACAGAGGCAAATGCTCTAACTTATTAACAATGCAATTGGATTACTGAGGTCTCCAATTATGCATTGATCATAAAGCATTTTATCATGAACTATTTCATGAGGCTTGCCATGTTCAATGATTATTCCAAAATGAAGCTTCTTGCTGTTGCAGATATCATATTTGCTTCTTAAATTATCATGTTGAAGAGGTTAAAGACATCAAAAGAAATCTCCAAGATTTGATTCTTACTGATCGATGGAACATGTATAGGGATGATGAAGGGGGACAAACATAATTTGTTAAAGAGAAAGTTCTAGATGATTTGTAGTGGGATCGGTGATTGATTTAAGGTTCACAAATCAGCCTAGGACTTTGCCAATAAGGCCGTGAATGGGGATGCCACTGAGAACATGTCTGATCAGAGTGAGTCTGCCACCGGGGGATAGGAGCTATAAACTATTTCATTGCCTTCACCTATCCAATTTATGACGTGTTAAGGATCACTAATACCGACACGCCATCTCTTCATTTGGTGTATGACATGAGAGATACAATGATCGAGAAGGTTAAAAGTGCTATTTATCGGCATGAAGAAAAAAGAGAAAATGAGCAATCACCTTTTTGTTATGTACATCAAATCTTGGAGGATCATGGAACAAGAGTAACACGCTACTTCAATGTTGGGCACACTCTTTGAATTCAAGGTAAAATTTAAGTTTATGTTATAATTTATATTCTTTAATGCGATTATTTTTTATGTTAATAGATATTATCTTGATGTTTGGCTTAATGAGAATATAACTCAATAAGCTCTCCATCAATATGAAGAGACTTCTTCCGAAAGAGGTAAGTGTTTGAAGAGATACTATCTCGACCCCGATGAATGACGGGCGTTGAGCATAGAGTATGCTAGATTTTCAGACGCTTTGGGTGTTTTTTCTGATCCAAATTCTCTTTGTGATAGAGGGTTTGTGGATCCAAAGTGTTGATGGGTTCTTTATGGTTCCTCAACTCCAAATTTATAAGCGTTGGCTTTAAAATTTCTAGTCCAGCCATGTTCCTCATTTTGTTGTGAAAGAAATTGGGGTACATACTCATTTATCCACTGCTTAAAGAGGAACAAATTAACCCCAGCACGAGCAAAAGATCTAGTGTATGTGCATAACAAGCTCTGTTTGTTTTTTTTAAGTTCAGACGAATATAATGAAGAGGAAATAAGGATGTGGAATATTGGTGGAGATGGCTTTGACTCATTTTAGGGTATCGATATTCTAAATTTTGCTACTCTCTCTTGATGAACTCATGATGGAGGCCGTGTTGTTTGTGTTGGATTTCTGCTTAACAGGAATCAATCTGACAACTAATCAAGATCACTGAGATATCAACAATCTAATTGGCCAGGTCGGCAAATATCAGGTGGGAGGTTTTCCGTTCAATAGAACGTTCCTTAATTTAAGAACTACCTTTCAATTTCCTTCCTTGGTTAAACACCAATTAGACTGAATATAAATCAGTCTCGATATACTGTAAAGTATATCCCCTGTATAAAGGACTTAATCCACTTATACAGTATTTGGAGTGAGGTACGCTTAGAGCGAATCTCCTTAAGACAATTACGTCCCCCGCACCGGTGCTAACGGGATAATGGACGCTGGTATCCCAAGATACAACACTCCTTCACGGTATTTGGATAGCACTACCAAATCACCGTACGGTCGAACCGTAGTCAACCAATACCTTCACAGGATCGTTGAAGTAGCGATACAAGGTCAAATTTCGGATGAATATTTGCCTTTACTTTTGGAGTAGCACCCATTGTTGAGGACGAAGGAAGGTTGAAGAATATTTTTCTTCAGAAGTACTAGATTCAGACAACAATTTTATAACAGAATCTGTTGAATTTTCTGATTCCTCTTTCAGAACAAATTTCACAGAATCTTCTATGGAAGTCGCTTTCCTATACTTCACGCTGGAAGTCCAGTTCAGAACTCCGATTTTCACTTCAGATCAGAACTTAGAGAAAGAGAGAGAGAGAGAACGTTTGCTGTTGGTGTGTCTGAGAAAGGCAAATAGGAGCGCTATTTATAGCGCTCCAGGAGGGGCTTTTTCGTCCGCCAGAATTCAACAGTTGCGACGGTTCGGACAGAACCGTCGCAACCGTTCGGTCCAACCGCCAACCGCCCAACTGCACAACGGTCCAACCGCCCAACCGTAGACATTCGTTGGCGAGCGGGCGGTTTGGTTAGCGGAGCGGATTAGGTCTGGTTCGGGTAGCGGAGCAACCCATACCCGCGAGACCGGATTCAAAAAGAACCAGGCCGGGTAGGGAACCCGAACCCGAACCCAGACCTAGACCCAGACCCAGACCCGGACCCGGCGCCGGCGCCGGCGCCGGCACCGGCGGCGCGCGCGCACGCACACACGTGCGGGCGGGCATAGATCCCTCCCAATCGCGCGCGAAAACTCCAAGTACCCAAAGGGTACGCCCTTTGTTCTCAATTTTCTCTATTTATATACCACAAACTTTCATCTCATGGCCAATGTGGGACTAAATGCTTTTAGCTACCTTTAGTCCCATTTTGGCTTTGAATTAGGCAATCTTTAGACTTGAATATCTCATTCATTCGAAGTCGGAATTGAACATGTGAATATACCACGTTCATCCCCAAAGGAAGGAGAACACACTCCAACCATCATCCAATTGATTTGATCAACGGATTTTGCCATAATTCAGCTCAAAGATTCTCTTTATATTCTTCAATTCCAACAATCCCCCACAATAAATGGAGATTCAAGGAAATGACACATAAAAAGACTGACTCTATTGTGAAAGGTACTTTAGAAAAGAAACTGCATCAGGATAGGTGAACTAGATCTTGAACCTTCCATAGGGAAAGCTTTATCGGACTTACTGGCTAATCAGTGAACTAGGTCTTGAACTGTTAGCCGTTAGTGTAAGCCAAGTCAACAAGCTTCACACAGTGACTTTCCAAATCAACTTTGGTTCTCGGTTGTGTCCGTTTTGGCCCTGGACATTCTTGGTTTCAGAGAGTATCTTTAGGGAATAACAGCCTCCATAGAAATTCCCAAGAGCCGACCCAATTCTATACTCACATAGGTGATGGACCTATTAAAAGTAGTCTACTCTACTCCACTTGTTTAGTAACAAGATATAGGTATCATTAAAAGCGTTAAGCTTATTCTTAATCCACTTGTAGAAAAGCACTTATGTGCACCTTAGGAATGGATTGGAGTCAAACTCCTAAGTGCTTACTTGCTGAGTCAATCATAACTAGTTTTTCCTCTTGAACTTAGTCCGTGGGATCTCCAGTCGCTAAGTGAGGTTTCCATTAAGCTGACTCGGTAAGGTTAGGCTTTTAGACTCATTCCCCTCGATGCGCAGTTTATACGCTCTCCACTTAAACCTTTAGTAAGCGGATCCGCTAAATTATCCTTTGACGATACAAAGTCAATAGAGATAATTCCATTTGAGAGCAACTGCTTCACGGTATTATGTCTACGACGAATATGTTTAGACTTACCGTTGTATATAACATTTTGTGCTCTAGATATAGCTGCTTGATTATCGCAGTGTATACATATAGCGGGCACTGGCTTTTGCCATAATGGTATATCTTCTAAGAATTGTCGAAGCCATTCTGCTTCTTCTCCAGCCTTATCTAAGGCTATGAATTCCGATTCCATAGTGGAACGGGCAATACATGTTTGCTTAGAAGACTTCCATGATACCGCTGCTCCTGCTAGAGTAAATACGTATCCGCTAGTTGATTTTGATTCCTCAGAATCTGCAATCCAATTAGCATCACTGTATCCTTCAAGTACAGGTGGATACTGTCCATACCTCAAGGCATATTCCTTGGTATATGATACGTAACCCAATACTCGTAGTAGAGCGGTCCAATGTAGATCACTAGGATTACTAGTGTATCTGCTTAACTTGCTTACAGCGTAAGCAATATCGGGTCTAGTGCAATTCATCAAATACATTAGACTTCCGATAATCTGAGAATACTCCAACTGGCGTATTCCAGTTCCTGTATTCTTATGAAAGTGGACGTGTGGGAGAAAAGGATTTGTATTCTCTTTTATCCCATGATCCTTGAATCTTTCTATCATCTTATCCACGTAGTGAGATTGAGATAGACTGATTCCATCTGGTGTTCTGGTGATTTTAAATCCTAAAATTACATCAGCAACCCTCAGATCCTTCATGTCAAAACTGTTGGATAACATTCTTTTAGTGGACTTAATAATCTCAATATTAGTCCCAAGTATCAACATGTCATCTGCATAAAGACAAACAATGATACATGCATTTCCAACTGTTTTAGTGTACACACACTTATCGCATTCATTGGTAGTGAATCCATCTTTGATCATGACATTATCAAATTTCTCATGCCATTGTTTTGGAGCCTGCTTTAAACCGTATAAGGATTTTACCAATTTACACACCTTGTGTTCTTGACCCTTGACTTTAAATCCTTCAGGTTGCTCCATATATATCTCTTCATTTAATTCACCATTTAAGAATGCAGTCTTGACATCCATTTGATGGATATCTAAGTTGTGCAATACTGCAATTGCAATTAACATCCGAATGGACGTTATTCTTGTTACTGGTGAATAAGTATCGAAGTAGTCAAGTCCTTCTTTTGTCGATAACCCTTGGCTACTAATCTAGCCTTGTACTTATCGATAGATCCATCGGGTTTTAATTTTCGTTTGAAAATCCACTTACACCCAATTGGTTTACTTCCAGGAGGCAAGTTTACAATTCCCAAGTATGATTACTTAGTATGGATTCTATTTCGCTATTTATAACTTCTTTCCACATTTGTGCTTCTGGGGTTGACATAGCCTCTTTAAATGTTTGAGGCTCGCTCTCAATAGCGTATGCTATGAAATCTGGACCAAAAGATTTTGAGATTCTAGATCTTTGACTTCTTCTTGGTTCAGTTTTCGCATTAACAGTCGGTTCCTCAGAACTTTCGTCCCTGAACGCCATCTCGTGTGTTCTTTTCTCAGAAGTCTTATCTGCTTCCCGTTTGTACGGAAAGATGTCTTTAAAGAATACAGCATCTCTAGATTCGATAATCATGTTTACATGAATATCTGGTATCTCTGATTTATGAACCAGAAATCTGTAGGCACTACTATTCAAGGCATAGCCTATGAATATGCAGTCCATAGTTTTTGCTCCCAACTTAGTCTTTTTAGGTAATGGTGCTAACACTTTTGCAAGGCACCCCCACATTTTGAGGTAATGGTAGGAAGGTGTCCTTCCATGCCATAACTCGAAAGGTATAAGACCAAGTTTCTTGTGGGGTACTCTATTTAGAATATAATTTGCAGTTAATAGAGCTTCCCCCCACAAGTTCTGCGGAGCTCCAGAACTTACGAGCATGGAATTAACCATCTCCTTCAAAGTTTTGTTCTTCCGTTCAGCAATTCCATTCTGCTGAGGAGTGTATGGTCCTGTAGTTTGATGGATTATACCAAAATTAGCACATAACTCACTAAAATCATTTGATTCATATTCTCCGCCTCTATCGGATTTTAGAATCTTGATTTTCTTGTTGAGTTGATTCTCAACTTCGGCTTTATATGTTATAAACATATTTATTGCCTCATCCTTACTGTTTAAAAGATACACATAACAGTATTTTGTACAGTCATCGATAAAAGTAATGAAATACTTTTTACCGCCTCTAGTTGGCATAAACTTCAAGTCACACAGATCGCTATGAATTAACCCTAAAGGTTCTGTATTTCGATCAATTGAGTGAAATGAATTTTTCGCCAACTTGGCCTCAACACAAATCTCACGTTTGCGAATTTCTTCCAAGTTGAGTTTAGGAATATATCCCAGATTAGACAAGTTCTTCAAAGACTTGTAATTTACATGCCCTAATCTAGCATGCCACAAAATTGGAGACTCAAGCAAATAAACAGAAGATTTTCTTTTATTTATAAGCTTTGGGTACAAATACACAGACTTTTATCTACCACTGCAACATTGACTTTAAAAGGTCCATCAATAAGATAACCCTTTCCCACATACATTCCTCTCTTAGTAAGTACAAATTTATCAGATTCAAAAACCATTCTAAACCCTTTCTTACTAAGTATTGATCCGGAGATCAAATTCTTGCATATGTCTGGAACATGAAGCACATCGTTAAGAGTAAGCTCTTTCCCCGATGTCCACTTCAGGATGACCTTACCCTTTCCTTCAACCTTTGAGGAAGCTGCATTACCCATGAATAGTTACTCATCTTGTCCTAGTCTTTGATATTCTGAGAATAACAATTTCTCCGAGCAGATGTGCCGGGTAGCCCCAGTGTCTACCCACCAATCCTTATTATTGGTTGTCAGATTTACTTCTGACACTACAGCAGAAAGGCTTGGTGATTCATGGTTGGTCAAGTTCGTCTGTGGATGGCTCTTCTTGCTCTTTTTGAGACAGCTGCGACATTCATTTGCCTTGTGCCCTTCTTTGTTGCAGATGTAGCAGGTTCCTTTGAAGCGCATGCTTTTGCCGTCTTGGGCCTTGCCTTTGTACCCCTGGGAAGTCTTCTTCCGCTTTAAGCCTTTGGAAGTAGACGCTTTCCCCTTTGAGTCCTCGATCACATTTGCTTTTGCTTCGTAGGAGTTCTTGCTGCTCCTTTTCTCGGACTTGCGGTTGTCCTCCTCGATACGAAGCCTCACAATGAGATCTTCCAACTTTACCTCCTTTCTCTTGTGCTTCAGGTAGTTCTTGAAGTCTCTCCACGCAGGTGGGAGTTTCTCCACGATAGTTGCAACCTGAAAAGTTTCAAGAAAAATCATACCTTCGGCTTCTATCTCGTGCAAGATAAGTTGGAACTCTTGCACCTGACTGATTACAGTCTTGATATCCACCATTTTGTACTCCAGAAATCATCCCACGACGAACTTCTTGGTACCAGCATCCTCAGTCTTGTATTTCTTGTCAAGACTGGCCCATAACTTCTTTGCCGTAGTGATAGGACTATAGACATTGTAAAGAGAGTCATCCAGTCCATTTAAAACATAATTTCGGCAAAGGAAGTCACCTTGTGTCCAAGCATCGACTGCAAGGACTGAGTCCCGATCAGTTCCGGGTTCTGGTGGATCCTCCTGCAGGAATTTGGCCAGATGAAGAGTGGTCAAGTAGAAGAGCATCTTCTGTTGCCACCTCTTGAATTCTGTGCCATCAAATTTTCCTGGCTTTTTCGGCTTCGGGTTAGGAAGTGGAGTAGGCATCAAAGCTTGGAGCTGCATGTTTGGTGCCTTGCTTGAACTATCTTGATTTGTCTCAGAAATTTTCTGCAAGTTCAAGCAGAACAGAAGTAAGAAACAATAATAGTAATTGTCTTAAGATTGTTAGATTTCTGCTTAACAGGAATAAATCTGACAACTAATCAAGATCACTGAGATATCAACAATCTAATTGGCCAGGTCGACAAATATCAGGTGGGAGGTTTTCCGTTCAATAGAACGTTCCTTAATTTAAGAACCACCTTTCAATTTCCTTCCTTGGTTAAACACCAATTAGACTGAATATAAATCAGTCTCGATATACTGTAAAGTATATCCCCTGTATAAAGGACTTAATCCACTTATACAGTATTTGGAGTGAGGTACGCTTAGAGCGAATCTCCTTAAGATAATTACGTCCCTCGCACCGGTGCTAACGGGATAATGGACGCTGGTCTCCCAAGATACAACACTCCTTCACGGTATTTGGATAGCACTACCAAATCACCGTACGGTCGAACCGTAGTCAACCAATACCTTCACATGATCGTTGAAGTAGCGGTACAAGGTCAAATTTCGGATGAATATTTGCCTTTACTTTTGGAATAGCATGTTGGCCCAAAGGCCATTATCCCAGTTATTTTGATGATAACAAAACATATTTAGTTATGTATTTAACATGTTTTATTTCAGAATATTTCAGGTTATTTAACAGGTTGTTTTTGACGGCTCCGCTAAAAGACTCACAAGTTTGGACGCCGCTAAAATGAAGATTCCCAAGCTACGCACAACTAGGATGCTTTGGGATCAAGATGATGAAGTGAAGATCAAGACAAGATCAAAACGACAAAGAAAAACAAAATTGTAATTGTA
The DNA here is from genome assembly GCA_038442645.1 of Agave tequilana. NCBI lineage: Eukaryota > Viridiplantae > Streptophyta > Magnoliopsida > Asparagales > Asparagaceae > Agave > Agave tequilana. Next base: position 45,677 of record JAVJIF010015006.1, read on the forward strand.
TTTTTATTTAGACATTTTGTCAAAACTAGATATTAGAAGTAGAGCTATGGGATCATCACACACACACATTTCAGTTAGGCTTCAAAAGATTTTTCAATTCCATTTCTAACTTAGTTTTTAAAAGAGAACATATTTGAAAATACGCGTTTTAGAAAAACAATAGTTTTTGGAAAAACATTTTCATTGAAAAACAAGTTTGTGTTCAAAAGAATTTTATCAAACTACTTTTAACATGTTTGAAGTATGACACATGCTTATACTTCATGTTTTTACAAGTTCCAAAATCTTACCCAAAACCCAAAACCAAAACCAAGATTTTCTGGTTCTGGAAGTTCTGTTTTTTCAGAACTTACAGTCACCGGTCGACCGGCCCGGTCGACCGATGTGCACAATACTGTGCACGTCTATATCAGTCGACCGACCCGGTCGACCGAAGTTCATTTACATCTACGGGAGTTTTCGGTCGACCGGACCGGTCGACCGATGAGCCCCAACGGTCATATTTTTGACCGTTGGCGGTCGACCGACCCGGTCGACCGGACTCTGTCAAAAGTTCTGACAGGTCCAACAGCTAGTTTTTCTGACTGTTTTTCTTTTTGGGATTTGTCTCCAACGAGTTTTTTAGGCTGTTTTTGACCCCTATAAATAGAGGGTCACCTCATATTGATTAGACAACTATTGCAAAATATTTCATAAGAGTTTTACAAAGATTTTCAAAGCTTTCCTTCATAAAAGATTTTCCAAAGCCTAAATTCCCAACACCCAACTTGTAGCCTATTCCTCTAGCTTCTCTCTAGATTTTGCACACCACAATCCCAAGCTTTACATCTACATATTTGGTTCTAGGATTGTGCAAGTGAGCCTTTGTAAAGTGATCAAGTGTGATCACTCATTTCTTCTTGGAGTGAAGTTGTAGAGGCATCGGCCTCAAGGGAGCTAGTGAGCTTCGGGTGGTGTTGCGGCATCACAAGTGTAAGGGACAAGTGTGTCCTTGTATTGGCGATCCGGTGGGATCAACGATAGTAGTGCAAATCCTTCAAGTGTGAAGGCGGGGACGTAGAGCGTGGCTCGAACCTCGGAAACACATCCTTGCGTTTACGTTTGATCAATTTTCTCTAACTCTACTCCTTTCAATTCTTGCACCTTAATTGTTGTATTTATTGCAAGTCTTTATTTGTGCTATTTGTGTGTGAAAGTTTTAATTCCGCAAAATTGCCATAATTCATATAGCCATCACCTATTCACCCCCCTCTAGGTGATTTCAATTGGTATCAGAGCCTAACCCTACAACTTAGGTCTAACAACCTTAGGGAGATCCATATTTGGCTATATACATTTTGTTGCATTTTTACTTGCTTGTGCATTCGTGGCATCCATGGACTTTTCTAGCATTAAATCCCCACCAAAATTCGATGGCTTGAACTTTCCCATTTGGAAAGTCAAGATGAACTTGTTCTTGAAATCCCTAGGAGTTAGGGTAGCTAGGGCCATTACCAAAGATTTTATAGAACCCACTAGTGATGAGAGCACATGGTCCGAGGATACTTCCAAAGACTATGAGGCTAATGCTAGGGCACAATATGCATTGACCCAAGCATTGAATGAAGATGACCTTGCACGCATAATAAATTGTAAAACCGCATTTGAGGTTTGGAACATACTCATTGTGACTCATGAGGGAACGTCTCAAGTCAAGAGAGCCAAAGTTGACTTGCTACGTTCTCAATATGAGAATTTATATGTTTGATAATGAGAGCATTGATGACATGCTCACCCGTTTTACAAAAATAACTAATGCTCTTTCTTCCTTAGGCGACAAGATTGATAATGATCAAAGATAAGGAAGGTGATTAGAGCTCTTCCCAAAGCTTGGGAAGTCAAGGCGACCACTCTCAAGGAACTCAACGACAAAGAGGAGATGGACTTCTCCGGCTTCATCGGAAATCTCAAGACGCATGAGATGGAGATGAAAGTTAGAGAAGAAAGGGAGGCACCAAAGAAGAAGACCATTGCCTTCAAAGCCGCTCCTACCATACACGAAGAGGATGACTCATCGGAAGATTGCGATGAGGATTTCGCCATGCTCATCCGGAAGGTGGGCAAGATGTTCTACAAGAAAGGACGGCAAAGTAACTTCCGAAGAGGGAAGCCTCAAGGAAGGTACGAGAAGAAAAGAGATGAACCCGATCCTTGCTTTCATTGCAAGAAGATCGGTCACCTAATTGCCGATTGCCCCGCTCTACAAGCAACCACATCCAAGAATGGGCAAAGAAAGAAGAAAGCCTTGGCCGCTACATGGGATGATTCGGAGTCGGAATCCGAAGAGGAGCACGACGCCGCCAACATGTGTTTCATGGCACAAGGAGACGACGCTTCTAAGGTAACATTTGATAACACTCTTGATGATGATGACCTCACTATGGATGAACTAGCACATTTCTTTGAGGAATTACAACATAGATATGAGATTTCGCAATCTCATAATAAAAAGTTAAAAAGGGAAAATGAGTCCTTGAAAGATAAACTTAATATTCTTGAAAAGGAGAAAAATAATTTGTCTAATTCTTTTGAGAAAATAAAAAGTGATTTTGCAAATTATAAACTAGCTTGTAAGGGGAAAACCCCATTGCATCATGTAGTAAAAATGATTTTGTAGAGATTCAAAAACGTGTTGAAGTTTTGGATTCTACTTTAAAAAGTTATGCATTTGATTTGAAAAAGATTGCATCTAAATTTCCTAAGGGAGTAACCCAAGGGAAACATGCACACCATACACATGCACGAAAACATGTACACCCACACAAGCATGCATACATGTATAATAATAATAATAATGGTAGAATTTATATTTGCACACATTGTGGCCGCAAAGGCCATTTAGAAAAATTTTGTTATGCTAAGAACAATGTTAAAAATAAATTTGTTTGGGTTCGCCCCGGATCTAACCCCAAAGGACCCACTAAGATTTGGGTACCAAAAGAGCCACCGATTTCAAATGAAACAGGTATAGGTGGATCTACATCCTCCAAGACTTAGGAGGAAACGGTGCCCGGGTGGTGGATGCAACAAAGCTTAAAGAACACATCAAGATTGCATCGCTATCGTGGAGGCACCTAATTTTGGAGATTGCCCGTAAATTGGTAACATCTCCATTTAAGAGTTGTTAATTTTGTATATACAATTGTTATAGGATTGCTAGTTTAGTTTTATGCTTTATTGATACATGATTAGTATAAACTTGCAACTCTAACATGATTGTATATGCCATGTTCAATTTTGATTTTTTTTGACATGTATACATATGTATAGAATTGATAGTTTGCTTTTGTATCCTATTGATATATACTTGTATAGAACTACCTTTCTATCATGATGTATATGTGCCTTGTGTTAACTTTTATATCTTTGTTTCATGCCTTGTTCATCACATGTCCACATGTATAGTTTAGTATTTGTGATTATATACTCGTATGCATATACACATTATTTTTATAAATAAAAAATTAAACATTTGTAAATTTCCTATTTAAGCAAATACCTTAAAGATGGCAATTGCGCACCTCAACTCATTCAAGAGGAATCAAGAGGATGAAGTTCAGAACCCGTCACTGGGTATTCGGCTTCAACATCTTTAAAATCTTTGTTTAAATATGAAAATAAAATTAAAATTGGATTGCATGTATTTTGATGTTTGTAAAGACTTAATGAAGATTTAAAAACTGTTGGTGTTCCTATATGATTAATATATTATACCTATTTTAGATTACAAAATTACTTAAAATTTTTTTTTTTGGGCTATTTGCTGTTAGCAGACTTTCAGGCAAAGCCGGTCGACCGACCCCTAAATCTCCGGTCGACCGACTCTGCCTGAGAGAAAATTTTTATTTTTTCTGTGCTACCGGTCGACCGACCAGAATTCCGGTCGACCGATGCTGGCCTGCTGTGGTCTCGGGATATTTCGGTCGACTGACCCGGTCGACCGATATCATTTACAGAGCTCTCTGTTGGATTCGGTCGACCGGACCGGTCGACCGATCGTCGTGTTTTTGCCCAAATCTGCTATATAATTTCATTTCTCTCTCTCTCTCTCTCATTTCACTCAGCGACCGCAAGTCACCCATTTCCCTCAAAATTTTCGTTCTCCCAAATCCTTCAACCAAATCCAAATCCTTTTAAAACCCATCTCAAATCCTTCATTCCTCCTTCAGATCTTCGATTTCAACAACTTCCAACCACCGGATTCGAAGAATTTCAGGATTTTCAGTTAGGGTTTTGGATTCTCAATCAAGGTAAAAATCAAATTTTTATTGTGAATCTTCACTTCTAGCTTAGATATCTCTATTCCTTTGTCACTATTTTAGGTTGCTTAGCTTCTAGATCGTGCCATAATCTTGATTTCACCTAAAAATTAATTTTTTATTCATCATGCCTAAGAGATCTCGTACTGAGAAGGGGAAGGGTATTGCCCAACCCTCATCTCAGGGTCCTAGACCCGTACGGCCCTTTAGAAATGATCTAGCTGAAGATAGATACTCCCACCTCTCCACTAGAAATATCAATTCAGGGAGATTTGTTACCATTCAGGATTTTGAACACCTAGATATCCCACAAATCCTGCAAAATAATAATTTAGTTGAGTTCTTGACCATTAAGGAACAAGTATACACTTCCCTTGTTCCTTACTTCTATGCCAACTATGAATTTGATGGTAACCGGATCACATCTAGAGTTCTAGGTAGGGAAATCGACCTCTCTATCGGTCGGTTTGCTAGGATTCTGCATCTCTCCACTGGCGGAGCAGATGTGTATTCTCATGATTTACATGATTTCGAATTTCCTGAGGGTGAGTCCTCACTCACCGCCTCTACCCTGATTCACGGGGATGACAACCCCGGCTTAGTTAGGAATGAGGTAGTGAGTCGATACACTCTTCAATCTCAAGTCCTTGCCAAGATTATCTTTTTCAACATTGTCTCCAAACATGGCGAGTATAGCCATGCTAGGGGTTGTGTCCCCTTGATTATCTATTGTCTGCTTAAAGGGATTAAGGTCAACTTTCCTAGAGTTATTGCATCTCATATGGCCTCTGATCAAATCCGTACTGCGGGTAGAAGTTTGCCCTACGGCATGCTTATTACCCATCTTCTTCGAGCTCTTGACTTTGATCTTTCTGCCGAAACTCCTTCAAGCCCCCTGACAAACATCAATGGAGTCGTCCTGAAGATGATGGAAGCACAGCTGCGTAGACACGCTCCTGTGCAACCACCTCATCCTCCTGCTGGTCCTGGCTCATCTTCAGCCCCAGGATCTTCTTCTTCTGCAGCACCTGCATTCCTCCTGAGTTACTAGCTCTTCTCTCTTCGGAGGTCCGCACTCAGATCGAGGCGCACCAGGCCTGGGTTCGTGCGGAGATGGATGCTCGTGACGCTCAGGAAGCTGCTTTTCGGGCAGAGGTCAGGAACGACATGTCATACTTTGCTGACTCCATGAGATTCGTGGATGTCCAGTTTCAGGCTCTCTTTGCACAATTTTCCATGACCGTTCCTGATCGTACTGCGACTGCTTGTCGTCTTCCGTCTACCGGTCCTCCATTCCCTCCCAGAGCTCGTGCTTCAGTTCCACCACCGCGGACCAGAGTCGATGGCATTGACCCAGATGAGGTCATTTCTTCAGGCGAAGACGCTGGTGACGAAGAGCAGACGGCTGATGAGGAAGCTGGAGATGATGATGTGTGACCTCCCCTTTTGATGATGTCAAAAAGGGGGAGAGTTATTTTGAGAGAGTTATCTTGAGAGAGATATTTGTGATATTTTGTGTTGTAGTACTTTATGTGTTTGGATATTTGTGTGTTTTGGACATGTAGTATTTGTGTTATGGACATGCAGTATTTATTTGTGTTTTGGACATGTATTTGGATTTCTACATGTATGCTTTGTGGACATATTTCTTTATATGTATCCATGTTCTATCTTGATATATGACATGAGTATTTGTCCTATGTTATGAGTACTTGTTGACATGGAAATATGTGTTTATCATTTTTATATACTATGCCCACATACGATTTTTGTCATTTATAATATGCTTGTGTTGAGGGGGAGCTTCACTTGAAGTCTCTACCCAAAATATTTTGTGATAACTACATATGTTTTGCCATCATCAAAAAGGGGGAGATTGTTGGCCCAAAGGCCATTATCCCAGTTATTTTGATGATAACAAAACATATTTAGTTATGTATTTAACATGTTTTATTTCAGAATATTTCAGGTTATTTAACAGGTTGTTTTTGACGGCTCCGCTAAAAGACTCACAAGTTTGGACGCCGCTAAAATGAAGATTCCCAAGCTACGCACAACTAGGATGCTTTGGGATCAAGATGATGAAGTGAAGATCAAGACAAGATCAAAACGACAAAGAAAAACAAAATTTGTAATTGTATTTTTATTTTAGACATTTTGTCAAAACTAGATATTAGAAGTAGAGCTATGGGATCATCACACACACACATTTCAGTTAGGCTTCAAAAAGATTTTCAATTCCATTTCTAACTTAGTTTTTAAAAGAGAACATATTTGAAAATACGCGTTTTAGAAAAACAATAGTTTTTGGAAAAACATTTTCATTGAAAAATAAGTTTGTGTTCAAAAGAATTTTATCAAACTACTTTTAACATGTTTGAAGTATGACACATGCTTATACTTCATGTTTTTACAAGTTCCAAAATCTTACCCAAAACCCAAAACCAAAACCAAGATTTTCTGGTTCTGGAAGTTCTGTTTTTTCAGAACTTACAGTGACCGGTCGACCGGCCCGGTCGACCGATGTGCACAATACTGTGCACGTCTATATCAGTCGACCGACCCGGTCGACCGAAGTTCATTTACATCTACGGGAGTTTTCGGTCGACCGGACCGGTCGACCGATGAGCCCCAACGGTCATATTTTTGACCGTTGACGGTCGACCGACCCGGTCGACCGGACTCTGTCAAAAGTTCTGACAGGTCCAACAGCTAGTTTTTCTGACTGTTTTTCTTTTGGGATTTGTCTCCAACGAGTTTTTTAGGCTGTTTTTGACCCCTATAAATAGAGGGTCACCTCATATTGATTAGACAACTATTGCAAAATATTTCATAAGAGTTTTACAAAGATTTTCAAAGCTTTCCTTCATAAAAGATTTTCCAAAGCCTAAATTCCCAACACCAACTTGTAGCCTATTCCTCTAGCTTCTCTCTAGATTTTGCACACCACAATCCCAAGCTTTACATCTACATATTTGGTTCTAGGATTGTGCAAGTGAGCCTTTGTAAAGTGATCAAGTGTGATCACTCATTTTTCTTGGAGTGAAGTTGTAGAGGCATCGGCCTCAAGGGAGATAGTGAGCTTCGGGTGGTGTTGCGGCATCACAAGTGTAAGGGACAAGTGTGTCCTTGTATTGGCGATCCGGTGGGATCAACGATAGTAGTGCAAATCCTTCAAGTGTGAAGGCGGGGACGTAGAGCGTGGCTCGAACCTCGGAAACACATCCTTGCGTTTGCGTTTGATCAATTTCTCTAACTCTACTCCTTTCAATTCTTGCACCTTAATTGTTGTATTTATTGCAAGTCTTTATTTGTGCTATTTGTGTGTGAAAGTTTTAATTCCGCAAAATTGCCATAATTCATATAGCCATCACCTATTCACCCCCCTCTAGGTGATTTCATAGCACCCACTGTTGAGGACGAAGGAAGGTTGAATAATATTTTCTTCAGAAGTACCAGATTCAGACAACAATTCTAAAACAGAATCTGTTGAATTTTCTGATTCCTCTTTCAGAACAAATTTCGCAGAATCTTCTTTGGAAGTCGCTTTCCTATACTTCACGCTGGAAGTCCAGTTCAGAACTTCGATTTTCACTTCAGATCCGAACTTAGAGAAAGAGAGAGAGAGAGAGAGAACGTTTGCTGTTGGTGTGTCTGAGAAAGGCAAATCGGAGCGTTATTTATAGCGCTCCAGGAGGGGCTTTCTCGTCCGCCAGAATTCAACAGTTGCGACGGTTCGGACAGAACCGTCGCAACCGTTCGGTCCAACTGCCAACCGCCCAACTGTACAACGGTCCAACCGCCCAACTGCAGACATCCGTTGGCGAGCGGGCGGTTTGGGTAGCGGAGCGGATCGGGTCTGGTTCGGGTAGCGGAGCAACCCATACCCGCGAGATCGGATTCAAAAAGAACCAGGCCGGGTAGGGAACCCGAACCCGAACCCAGGCACCGGCGCCGGCGCCGGCACCGGCGGCGCGCGCGCACACGCACACACGTGCGGACGGGCATAGATCCCTCCCAATCGCGCGCGAAAACTCCAAGTACCCAAAGGACACGCCCTTTGTTCTCAATTTTCTCTATTTATATACCACAAACTTCCATCTCATGGCCAATGTGGGACTAAATGCTTTTAGCTACCTTTAGTCCCATTTGGCTTTGAATTAGGCAATCTTTAGACTTGAATATCTCATTCATTCGAAGTCGGAATTGAACATGTGAATATACCACGTTCATCCCCAAAGGAAGGAGAACACACTCCAACCATCATCCAATTGATTCGATCAACGGATCTTGCCATAATTCAGCTCAAAGATTCGCTTTATATTCTTCAATTCCAACAATTTGCGGATGATGGAGAAGAAAATAATGAAGAAGTCATTTGACTAACTTCTACTTCATTGATCCTTGATATATGACTTCGATTGTAATTTTGTTTTGAACTTATATAATAGTTTGTTGGTTAACTTGGTTGATAATTTGTGAACTTATAATTTTCAATTGTAATTTTGTTATAAACTTATGATATTTTATATCTTGTACACTTGTTGAATGTTGATTGATATTTTACTTTATTGATTGATATTTTATAAATTTATCTATATTATTATTATTATAATAATAATAATAATAATAATAATAAAATATTGCTAGTTGTGTCCCTGTATCCTAATGTTTTGGATTTTGCCATGTCCCCTGTCCGCGCATCATAGCACTAAACTGCATCTATTTCTAAAAAGGGAGGGAGGAAAGAAAGAAAGAAGAAAGAAAAACAAAGTTATTTAGGTATTTAATGAATTCAGGTTTCCAGAGATGCTAGTTAGTTCCTTAACTTCAGAAGACGTCATTGAAGCCACGAGACCATTCTATCCTTTGCCTATTCTCTTGAAATGTGAATTATCCCCAAAGATTTCTCTTTCCGTTCCTGGAGTTTGTAAAGGTGGCTACTTCATTATGATAATATTGCTTACTAACATATGTTAAGGTTTTTTAGGATGATGAATATAAAAGGGATAAATGAAGTGCTTATGCATTCAATGACAATTGAATCACATATTGATAGCATATGTATTAAGAACATTTTGTGTTAGTATTCACATTCCCTATGCTAATTACAGTTTCTTATTTGTATGGTCCGTTGGTCATGGAAATCAGTTTTTTTTCTTCTTCATTGGTGAACTTAGATACAACACAATTACGATTGGGCCCTCTAAAGAACCTTTACACATGAAGGTAGACTATGCATAAACTGTCTAAAACAAAATCTAGGCAAAATTTAAGGTGTATACTGAAAGAGCTCAGCATTACATGCTGAATAGAATGTTATTTCTTCCATTTGCAGCTCACATCTAAAATAGATGTGCATTTTTATTTCCATTGTTCTATAACATGGTCTGAGATCATTGGTAATAAATTCCTTACAGAGCAGAAGGATTTTTGCTTCTTTGATGAAATGCTTGTGAATATTTGTAATGTGTACCAGATTGGAGTGATCAAGGCAGTTAAAAACTCAGTGGCTGGTCGCGGAGAAATTGCTGCATTGCGGGTAACACATCGACTCGAAGAACTCAAGATGCAGATGGTGACATTTGTATGGAGGATGGGTGGATTGTGATGCAAGGAGATGTGTTGAGTGTTTCTGCTTTTGTGAAAGAGAAGCAAGCTCAATATAGTAAATATCTCAATTTGTAATTTTTTTTTTTTATCGAGCATAGTTATACATAAAGAGCATATATCCTATGGCCTGAAGCCAATGTGAGCTTGTATCAACACCTGGCTATGTATTTCTGTATGTCATCATGTATCGAGTGTTTAACAACAAGGATCCATAGTGGCAACAATCAAGTTGTGAACTTGGCTTCTTTTATTTCTTCGGTAATTTTATCTAATGATAAGTGGTTATACTTGAAACTTTAACCAAGTGCAGGGTTTTGTCTATTTTATTTTAATTTGGAATATATGTTGGGATTTGCACTGTAGAATTCTTGCTCACCACAAAGAGATTTTACCACTGAGATATAATGGCACCTGATATTGGTTTCAAAATGAAAAGTATTTGCGATTGCATTTCAAGCACACGAGCCACAAGATTGTGGACATGTTGTGAATCTAAAGGGTAACACCAGAAAGTACTGAGGCAGAAAAAGAAAGTGACAGTTCTTTAGCATCACTAAGCTTTGCCTTTCCTGAGTAAGTCTGAATATTTTAACTTTAAAGAGATTGATGTGATAAATAGGATATTGCCGATTTTATTGTTAAAAAAAAGATCTTTGAAACATTAAAAAAAAAAAATTAAGAAAAAGAAACTTTGATCACATTAGATCAAATGTCTTTAAATCACTATCTAAACTTGCATCAAAGCAGGCCACAAGCTTTAATATTGGCAAAACATGAACTACAAGCACCACCATCTGTATTTCCCTCATGGACATTAATAACGAAGTTTCAGATCTAGAACAGTATCTGCTTAACAAGGCTGCAACAAACTTAATAGACTCAACAACCTAACAAGATAGCATCTATTTATTGTAGCTAGAGTGATAGCAGATCAGTAAGTTGAACCTCTGCACGTATCCGTTGCTCACTCTTGCAAGCAGTCTGGTCAGATTCTTCTCTCATCCGCGGCTACAAACACAGACTGCATGACGGCCGTAAAGGCCAGAAGCCCTAACGGCGAGAGTACTTTGGAATAGTGAATGTTGAAGAATGACGAGGACGGTTAATCCCTTGAAATAAGCTAAGATGCACTACTGGACTTCGCCATCCAGGCAGTCACCAAAAGTTGATGAACCTAGTAGCCTTCTTGCACCATAAACAAGGACCCTCATCTTTCAGGAATCAAAAAGCACAGAAATATCACAAACCCACATTGATCATTAATAACACCACCACCTCGTTTCTCACATTCTGCCGTGCAAGCGTATGGCAGCCGCTGTGGTTTGATGCTGCTTCACCCTCTGGTTTAAAAGATTAGGGCAACATGAATACATTTTAATGTTCATCACTGCTAGTCTGGTAAGATGAAAAAAAAAAAACCAAATTAACAAACAGAACATTCAACTGTATCATATTTCACTTGGCACATGATGCAGATTCATCACATGCCTCTTTTTACAATCCCAAGTCATATCCACATCACTAGATACATGTTAAAGTCAACTAAAATCAGTCAATCTTCTGCTGAGAAATCCGGCTCCGGAGGCTTCTGTGGCTTCACTAGATCTCTGGCGCTCTTTGAATCTCGGAGTTTATGAACTCCTGGCATTAGCAGCAAATCGTGATGCATATATAGTTGCCCCAAAGCTAGATAAACCGGCCACATCAATATGATCATCAACTTCATCCTCTTCCTCCTCTTCTTCCCATCGCCTGAGCTCAGCAATCTTCCTCTTGAGATAGCGCCGCCATGCTGCTTGTATGAAGCAGGCGGCCCACGTCCTCCATTGTTGTGAGTAAAATCGGAAAGTGTCTTGAACCGCCCGGCTGTGAAGCCGCCTAAACTGACTGGCGACAAATTTCAACTCATCAGCATACAATGCAAAGGCTTCCACCTCCGTTAAGGCTCTCACTGTCCTAGTGGAGGACGGGAGACTGCTTCCAGCTTTCGAGTCCAGTGCCTAGGTCAACAGTTCCTCACCACAGAAATCACCCTCTTTGAGTAAGCCTCGGTTGAAGAATCCACTCCTTCCTCCATCAGTGGTCACACTCTCCAAGCGACCACGTATGATGAATAGCATTTCATCTACAGGATCTTCTTCCTTAACGATGTAGGTGGTTTCGGTGTAAAGATATGGTTTCAGCCTCTCACATATGGCATCTAACAATCGATCGTCCATACTCCCAAACAGAGGCACCTGTCAAACAGTCAAAAGTTCAGCATTCAAGAATGAACATGCAACATTTGGAATTTCAAAAACAAAAAAGGAAACAAAAAATAAGAGAAAAAAAAATATAACCAATATTCAACAAAAGTTCAGATGTCAAGCAAACATTTCAACATTTTTATGATCGAAAAATTTGCACAAGAAAAAGAGGTTGTTCAAGAACAAATACAAATATGGATATGGTAATGCAATACAATGAGGGAAATGTGTTTCGTTTGACTCTTAGCTTCATTTGTGCCTCGAAGTTGCACCGTATGACAAATTTATCCCTTTTCCTTCTTCTAGATGTGTTCTCAAATCTAGAAGAACTCAGAGAATGCCAACTGGCCTTTTAGGATATAGAAAACCCCTCCATTTTCCATAGTTTTCAGGACAGGAAGTTGACACTAATTATGAGAGGATTAATGTATGTCAACACCTGGTACTTTGTCAAATCCTTTGTTGAGTCTTGCTCCATCTTGATGTTCGGTGGTGGTGGTGGTGGTGGTGGTGGTGGTGGTGATGCAACACAATATTATATAATGAGCTACAACCATCATTTGAATCTAGTATATAATATACTACGTCTCTACCACTGAGGCCTGGTTTAATGGTAAGGGTGCATGATTGGGTGGCGCGCGCGCGCGCGTCTACAAATAGGAAAAGGGTACATAAGGTCATGCCTTAAATAAGTTCCTCAATAGAGTTGACCTAAAATCATGTGTGTTTTATCATGATTCCCATATTCTAAATGTCTATATTAGATGATTTGGTTATATATAATTCAATAATCAAATCTCTATTGAGAAATTATTCATGCAGCTAGTACTTGATTAAGGTTGAAGTTCTTCAACCTATGTAACTTATTCATCATGGTATCAAGACAATAGGGTGAGGAGATTATGAGGAAGATGCACATCATCCATATGATCGCCCAAGATGCCAATAAACTAACTCCTTAAAATTTCAACTCTTAGTTTAAGAGAGTATACAATTTTAGTAAGGGTGAGGATGAAATCAAGTATTTTGTATAATGAATACTTTCACATTTATGTGGGAAAGAATTTTAGTGGATTGGAAATTTGACAAATATGAATAAAGTGTGTATAAGTGTATGGACTTGTATATGTAAATGGATATATGTGTGTGTGTATAAGTGATATATAAATATCATCATATTTGTAAATGCAAGAATTTAAAATAGAAAGAGAGTTAGTGGAGAGAGTAGGTGTGCATGAGGGGGGATGATGAAGAGTTGGGATTTTCCTTGGATTATGTGACTACATGTGGCATGAGAAAAAAAAGAGAGATAAATTGATTTGTTAATATGTATTGTGATAGGATGGTTTGTGCTAATTAAGAGATGAATATTTTCCCATCTCTCTTCTCATCTTCATCATCCCTAATATCAAACTCTAGATCTACTCTCCCTCTCTCAATGTCTCATTCTATCTCTTCCTATTTTCCCCCTCTCCCCCAACCTTCTCTCCCACTCTCTGAAGCAACGACACGCCTGCCCTGGGGCACGCGCACGCGGCCGCGCCAGAGGCCGCGCCGACGGCGCGCGAGGCCGGGAGGGTGGCCGACGTGGAGGAGGTGCAAAAGCCCATTTTTTGTTACTTTATACATTCTCTTTCCCTTTGGTAAGTAGATCAAAACCCTAACTTGTATCTCTCTTTGAGTTCTTCTAATTCTTCTCTTCTCTTTTTATGGTGATCTAGTTTCTAATAAATCTTTCCTTGTTCCATTTCAATATGTAGAATGGAAGTTATTATAAAAATTCCATTGGTTGTCTGGAAAGACTGAGCCATAAAAATGTGTTTAAGCAATAAGTTCATGACTAATGACCACTCTAAATCAAACTATTTATAGTATGTAATATATTGTGTAAGAGATATATAGAGCCATAAGAGTCCATTCAGTGGTTTATGTCACGTCCCATTTGAATGTATGTGAGAGAGGTTTTGTCGTAACACTACGAGTAAATTAAGGGATCTTTGCCAGAGTTGAATGGTGGTTGTAGAAAGAGTAATTCTTGTTGATATAAAAAGGCCCTACAAACTCTTAATGTGTAGGACTTGAACTTCAAAGTTCATTAATTTACAAAGCTCAATTATGCCTCTTATATCTAAAAGAGAAATTTTGAGAATACGGAAGTCTCTCAATTAAGCCTAAGCCCTTTTTTCATGAAAATTTGTATACAAAGAAGATGAGATTGTATTCCTAATGTCTACACATATAATGCCTTGGTTGATACTCTAAGAAAGTCTAAGAGGTAAAAGAGCTGATAAAATCTCATGATCTTGTAATAAAATATTTAATTAAACTATATCTAAAGGCTTGCAATTAGCAAAAGATAAATCATGGAAGCCTCAATGGATATCTTGACCCTGTAAGGAAGAGATAGTACGTTGGAACTCTCCTAACGCTTGTTTTGACTATTCATTGTAATTAAACAAGCTTCTCTAACTTTCTTTCCAAGCTACCAAATTTCTAGGGGAACTCTACTAAGTAATAAGAGCATCCACGAATACAATAAGAGTATGGTTTAATATATAACTCAAGTGTAGTCTAGTTTCTTATTTACTTGCTTTGACACCTATTTAATAAGGTAATTATTTGGGTATGCCATAACATTTCTGTGAATTCACATCATCCCCCAATTCCTTTTATCATTGTTGGCCCAATGGCTTTCCACTCTAGTTTTGATGATGATCAACACTCATGAAGTTATGTTTACTAATATTCTTGTGTTTCTAAGTTTTAGATCATTAACAGGATATTAGTTGGTGATTAGCTTCAACAAGATGATTAGAAGCTATTCATGATGATTCCCGTGCCAAAGCTTAAAGATCATACCTTTGCACTTGGAGAATCACGGAGTTTTGGAGCAAGTCTACTTGAAGATGAAGATCGTCAAGAAGACTTAGGTATCTAGTTTAGAATTTGTGTTTTAGATCCATATTTGTAAAGCTTAGTTTAGTTGATATGCTCAAGTGCACAAAACACACACGTTTCATGATTTGGTTTTTGGTTTTCATGAATAATAGATCAAAACAAGTTTACCTTATACCTATGTATATTAGATATGTTCTAGATATACATACATGCTTTAAACTTGCTAGACAAACTTATTTTGACTATCCTATTCATGTTTTGGAAAATTCTAGTTTGATAAAATACAAGTTTTGTTTTTGATAAAATTGGCAAGACACAAAAATGAATTGATATGATTGATATATGTCTTGAAATTTTTATCACAAGTTTGGTTATCAAAGTAAAATGATAAAACAAGTTTTAGAAAAACATATTTTTAGAAAAACAGTTTTTATTGTGATTAAAACTATTTTTAGATTTACTGTGAATTTATGGGATTTTTATTGAGTGAAAAGACCTATTTTCAAATCCCGTATCTGTGCAGAACTGAGGACTGGCTGACAGGCCAAGTCGGTCGACCGGACCGGTCGACCGCACCATAGGCCGGTCGACCGGGACGGTCGACCGACGTGCACAAGTCTGTGCACGTTTTGGAGTCTCTGGGACGGTCGACCGGGCCGGTCGACCGAGATGAGAGTTCTGCTCTCAGGATGTTTCGGTCGACCGGGCCGGTCGACCGCTATTGCCTAACGGTCACATTTTGACCGTTGGCGGTCGACCGAACCGGTCGACCGGCAGTCTGTCAGACTGCCAACTCAGCCTAACGGCTAGTTTTGTATAGGGGCTATATAAACCCCATCTCTTTGGGGATTTTAGCCAAGATTTCTAAGAGAAAAAAATACTAGTTTTCTGAAGTGTTTAAAAGAGTTTTAAAAGAGTTTTTGGGGCTTTAAAACTTCTCATCTTTATTTGTTTTGGGTTTTTGGAAAATCAAAGAAAACTAGGTTTTGGGATTTTGATTTGGTATTTCATTTTCTATCATATACAAGAGATTTCCCAAGTAGTTTTTCTTTGTTGCTTGTTTCCAAAAACACTTTGAATCCACACTTGAGCTATATCTTCTATCCTAAACTATTTAGGATCTTGTTTTTGTGGAGAAAGAAAAAGGAAAGAGGTTTGTGGTTGAAATATACCACTTGTTGTAAACCCTTGATTTCTTGAGTTGCTCCTCTTTGGTAGAGGTGGAGATTGTTGTATTGGGTTGTTGGTTTGGATCCCTCTTCGGTAGAGGTGATTGAGTTTGGTTGTAAACCTCTTCGGTAGAGGTGGTTGTTGTTGGTTGTTGGGCCTCGGTGGAGGTTGTTGTTTGAGAGAGGAGTTCGGTACTCCTAGAGTTGTAAGAAATCCTCTTTGGTAGAGGTTCCCTCGGTGGGAGTTGAGATAGTGGAAATCCTACACGGTGGTGTAGGCGGGGATGTAGAGCAAGGTGCTCGAACCTCGAAACAAATCTTGGTGTTTGCGTTTTGATCCATTGTCTCTCTAACTCTCTCTCTTTACATTTGTGCAAAGCATCATACTTTCATAGCATTCATATTATATACATTGCTTGTGTTGCCTTGCATCTTTCATATTGTAATTTATCCTTGATTGCTTGGCTTGATTGTGTGTGCACATATTTCATATTGCTTGGATTGCTTGTGTGTGTGCCTTACTTGTACTCATCCAACAAGAGCTTCACATAGCGCCTCAACCCATTTCAAGGGGAATCAAGAGGAGTTAGTCCAGAGCCTCGCAAGGGGAATTCGGCTACACTTGTTGTATTGTATTAGTTTGTGCATAATTTGCATTAGCTTCCGCATTTAGCGCACTTAGTTTGCATTTAGTTTATTAGATTAGCACTTACACCTATTCACCCCCCCTCTAGGTGTTTTTCAATTGGTATCAGAGCTAGTGCTCCTGATACTTAGGCTTAACATCCTAGGAGTGAGATCCATTTGCTTGCTAATCTCATTTGCATTTGCTTGTTTGCACACATCTAGTTTATACCATGGACTTCATGACCCCACCTAGTTATGATCCTTCCAACATTGATATTTGGAAGTATAGGATGTCCATGTACCTAAAAACCCTAGGTTTGCATGTCTTTCTTGCCGCCACCAAGAGATGTTATCTTGGTGATTGTAATCATATAGGGGCCAATGCACTAGCCCTAGAGGCCATTAGAAGCACTCTTCCTAAAGATTATCTCTTATGTGATTCTAACTTTGATTCCGCCTTTGCAGTGTGGAATAAATTGACAACCACCACCACCTCGGAGCTTCAAGTTCAAATTCAAGAAGAGGAATCTAGTGGAGAATCCGATCCACAATGCTTCATGGTCCAAGGGAATGACTCCCTTGAGGTACATTCGGAATCCCACCTAGATAGTAATGATTGTGCTAGTTCTTCAAATGATTATGTTGATCCCCATGCTCTATATGAAGAACTTTCAATAGTATGTGAAAAGTTAATTGAAAAATATAAGATTTTGAAAAAGAAAAGTCTAGAAATTGAAAAGAAAATAAGTGTTTGCATGCTAGACTTGACAATGTTTTACAAGAGAAGGTTGAGGTCTATAATGAAAGGGATTCATTGAGATCTCAATTGGAACTTGCACTTAAAGAAAATGAATTTTTAAAGTCTAAAAATGATTGCCATGCTATTTTAAAGAAAAATGAAAACTTGTCTTCTAGAGTTGATTTTGTTTTAAAAGAGAATGTTGTTTTGAAAAACAAAATCATTTCTATTTCCAATGATTTAAATGTTTGCTTAGAGAAAAATATTGTTTTGCAAAATAAGATTGATTCTCATGTTTGCCATGCTAGGGTAGTTTCACCTAAATCACCCATTGCATGTTCCACTTCTTCTATGCTCAAAAATGATATAAATTTGTTAAAGAAGAAAATGGATTGTTTGGGCTCCACTATGAGCCAATGTGCCATGAACCACTCACGATTGGAAACCTTGGTTCGAAAGAAACAAGTTCCAACTTCTATGCATGCACACCCTCCACGGTATGCACATGCTCCTCACGGACACCATCAACACATGTATGCTCATGTGTACACATGTACACATTGTGGTCGAAAAGGCCACCTTGCTAAATTTTGTTATGATAGATTAAATGTTTCAAATTTAGCAAAGAAATTTGTTTGGGTTAGAGAAGGGACTAACCCCCATGGACCCAACAAGATGTGGGTACCAAAGACCACCCCTCCTATTTTTGATGTAGGTGTGGGCTCTCACATGACGTGAGAGTGATGACACCTTGGAGTGGATGCGTTCCGGACTTAAAGGAAATCATATGGATGCATCACTTTCAAGGGAAGGTTTGGTGGAGAGGACCACCATGCTTTGGAGACAAGGAGAGTTGCTTCTTCGGTTTTGGTAACAATCCTTTACTCCCATTTATTGTTTACATGCTTTTAATATTCATTGTTTATAACATGTTTTTGATGTCTATGGATTAGTATGTTCATTCCATGTTTATTAGATCCTTGACATACATGTATAGTATTTGAGACACATATGCTTATATGAACCCATATTTAGTGTTCTCACTTTTGTTTAAGCTATAATGTACATCATGAATCTAATACATGTGAATTTACATAGTAATCATGTTTTAATTTTATCATGATGACTTTTATGTTTGTTTTGATGCTTCATGTTTTGAATATATGTTTAGATGTTAGTTTCATTAAGACTAGTTATATACTTGTACATATAGTGGGTCACAAATAAATCTATATATGTTTGAATTGAATGCTTATTTGAACCCATTAGATGTGCTAGTATAGTCTAGTTTTGATGATTCATACATTTCAAACTTGTATTCCATTTTTGGATTTGTTTTATGAGTTTTCACTTCATGTATATGTGTATTATTGTCAAACTTTAAGATATACATGTATACCCTTTGAGTCATTTGCCTTTCATGCAAATCTATATATGGACTCAATTGTGTTTAGGGATATGTATGTATACTTCATGTTTGATAATTCATACATATACCTTGAAATGAAATTTGTTGTGATGAAAATTTGGTTTTTCATGTTTCATGTATTTATGTTTAACTTCATGTATATGTCTATCTAGTTCAAACTAATCTTATACATATACATCTTTTTGAGCCACGTGCCTTCATGAATATTCATTTAGTGGACTCGTTGAGTTTTGGATATGTATGTATATTTTAGCTTGTATTAGACATACATATGCCTTGAAGATTAAATAAGGAGTTTTATATGATTTTTCATGATTTTGATGGAATTATGTTTTAAGGAATAATTGAGCTTAATGAAATATTTTTCATGATTATGATCTTCACATATTATTTGTACACTCATATCTATTGCTCATGTTTTGTTTCTCATGAGTTATGCTTTATTGGTTAGAGTGATGATTATCATGTGAATTTCAATTTTGTTTTATTCCTTACTTGAAGGATTTCGTGCTAGTTAACAAGTTTTCCATTTAACTAGTTGCGGTGTTCTTCATTTTGGTAGTGATTTTCAAACAAAACTACATTTTCAAATCTATCTTTGAAAACCCCTACCATCAAAGGGCGGTAGGATGGGAGATCATGTTCATGTATGCCCTAAATTGAAAATCTTTAAAACTTGAATTATGATTGGGTGGTAGAGAATATGATGTATACACTTGAACTTATTGTTATGTCAATTGGTATCATTGAACTCTTTCAATTGGTATCATTTTGATCTTCTGGTATACTTATATATGTTTTGTATGTATGTATGCTTTAAATTCCAAGTATATCAATTTCTATTGGTATCTATTTTTCATACATATATATGTTTGTGTTTATGCTAGTGCTTGAGTTTCAATTTTGTTTAAATTGATTACTTTTAAATTGTTATCAAGACTATGCATGTCTTTAGTTTGTATCTCATAAAGGGGGAGAAAATTTGATTTTTGTATTTCAATTTGTTTTTCATACATATATCAAGATGCTTCATTGACATATTTTTAATTGATATCATGTTTGTAGTCACCCCTTATTGATTTTGTTTTTTGTTTTAGACAAAAAGGGGGAGAACATTGTTTGCATTGTTTTGATTGACAAAAAGGGGGAGAAAGATTTTTACCCCTCATTTTATCTATGGTTTTGATTGTTTACCCCTTTGTTGATGATTGACAAAAAGGGGGAGAAGTATTTGTGTTTTATATGCATGCTTATGTTTATGCATATGTTATGTTTTAATCTCAAGAATATTAAGTTTAATTGATTTATAGAGTTTGCTTTGTAATTGGTATCTAGAGCTTATTTTGTTTTGAATATTCCATTTGATATCTAGAACCATTTATTGTTTATGCAATGCATACGCATGTTTCATGTTTAATACTAATTGCATATATTTATTGTTTATCCCTATGCATGAGTTAAGGGGGGCTTCCTTGAAGCTTATCTTTAATCCATGCATATATAACTCCATGAGTTTTGTCATCATCAAAAAGGGGGAGATTGTTGGCCCAATGGCTTTCCACTCTAGTTTTGATGATGATCAACACTCATGAAGTTATGTTTACTAATATTCTTGTGTTTCTAAGTTTTAGATCATTAACAGGATATTAGTTGGTGATTAGCTTCAACAAGATGATTAGAAGCTATTCATGATGATTCCCGTGCCAAAGCTTAAAGATCATACCTTTGCACTTGGAGAATCACGGAGTTTTGGAGCAAGTCTACTTGAAGATGAAGATCGTCAAGAAGACTTAGGTATCTAGTTTAGAGTTTGTGTTTTAGATCCATATTTGTAAAGCTTAGTTTAGTTGATATGCTCAAGTGCACAAAACACACACGTTTCATGATTTGGTTTTTGGTTTTCATGAATAATAGATCAAAACAAGTTTACCTTATACCTATGTATATTAGATATGTTCTAGATATACATACATGCTTTAAACTTGCTAGACAAACTTATTTTGACTATCCTATTCATGTTTTGGAAAATTCTAGTTTGATAAAATACAAGTTTTGTTTTTGATAAAATTGGCAAGACACAAAAATGAATTGATATGATTGATATATGTCTTGAAATTTTTATCACAAGTTTGGTTATCAAAGTAAAATGATAAAACAAGTTTTAGAAAAACATATTTTTTAGAAAAACAGTTTTTATTGTGATTAAAACTATTTTTAGATTTACTGTGAATTTATGGGATTTTTATTGAGTGAAAAGACCTATTTTCAAATCCCGTATCTGTGCAGAACTGAGGACTGGCTGACAGGCCAAGTCGGTCGACCGGACCGGTCGACCGCACCATAGGCGGTCGACCGGGACGGTCGACCGACGTGCACAAGTCTGTGCACGTTTTGGAGTCTCTGGGACGGTCGACCGGGCCGGTCGACCGAGATGAGAGTTCTGCTCTCAGGATGTTTCGGTCGACCGGGCCGGTCGACCGCTATTGCCCAACGGTCACATTTTTGACCGTTGGCGGTCGACCGAAACCGGTCGACCGGCAGTCTGTCAGACTGCCAACTCAGCCTAACGACTAGTTTTGTATAGGGGCTATATAAACCCCATCTCTTTGGGGATTTTAGCCAAGATTTCTAAGAGAAAAAAATACTAGTTTTCTGAAGTGTTTAAAAGAGTTTTAAAAGAGTTTTTGGGGCTTTAAAACTTCTCATCTTTATTTGTTTTGGGTTTTTGGAAAATCAAAGAAAACTAGGTTTTGGGATTTTGATTTGGTATTTCATTTTCTATCATATACAAGAGATTTCCCAAGTAGTTTTTCTTTGTTGCTTGTTTCCAAAAACACTTTGAATCCACACTTGAGCTATATCTTCTATCCTAAACTATTTAGGATCTTGTTTTTGTGGAGAAAGAAAAAGGAAAGAGGTTTGTGGTTGAAATATACCACTTGTTGTAAACCCTTAATTTCTTGAGTTGCTCCCTCTTTGGTAGAGGTGGAGATTGTTGTATTGGGTTGTTGGTTTGGATCCCTCTTCGGTAGAGGTGATTGAGTTTGGTTGTAAACCTCTTCGGTAGAGGTGGTTGTTGTTGGTTGTTGGGCCTCGGTGGAGGTTGTTGTTTGAGAGAGGAGTTCGGTACTCCTAGAGTTGTAAGAAATCCTCTTTGGTAGAGGTTCCTCGGTGGGAGTTGAGATAGTGGAAATCCTACACGGTGGTGTAGGCGGGGATGTAGAGCAAGGTGCTCGAACCTCGAAACAAATCTTGGTGTTTGCGTTTTGATCCATTGTCTCTCTAACTCTCTCTCTTTACATTTGTGCAAAGCATCATACTTTCATAGCATTCATATTATATACATTGCTTGTGTTGCCTTGCATCTTTCATATTGTAATTTATCCTTGATTGCTTGGCTTGATTGTGTGTGCACATATTTCATATTGCTTGGATTGCTTGTGTGTGTGCCTTACTTGTACTCATCCAACAAGAGCTTCACATAGCGCCTCAACCCATTTCAAGGGGAATCAAGAGGAGTTAGTCCAGAGCCTCGCAAGGGGAATTCGGCTACACTTGTTGTATTGTATTAGTTTGTGCATAATTTGCATTAGCTTTCGCATTTAGCGCACTTAGTTTGCATTTAATTTATTAGATTAGCACTTACACCTATTCACCCCCCCTCTAGGTGTTTTTCAATTGGTATCAGAGCTAGTGCTCCTGATACTTAGGCTTAACATCCTAGGAGTGAGATCCATTTGCTTGCTAATCTCATTTGCATTTGCTTGTTTGCACACATCTAGTTTATACCATGGACTTCATGACCCCACCTAGCTATGATCCTTCCAACATTGATATTTGGAAGTATAGGATGTCCATGTACCTAAAAACCCTAGGTTTGCATGTCTTTCTTGCCGCCACCAAGAGATGTTATCTTGGTGATTGTAATCATATAGGGGCCAATGCACTAGCCCTAGAGGCCATTAGAAGCACTCTCCTAAAGATTATCTCTTATGTGATTCTAACTTTGATTCCGCCTTTGCAGTGTGGAATAAATTGACAACCACCACCACCTCGGAGCTTCAAGTTCAAATTCAAGAAGAGGAATCTAGTGGAGAATCCGATCCACAATGCTTCATGGTCCAAGGGAATGACTCCCTTGAGGTACATTCGGAATCCCACCTAGATAGTAATGATTGTGCTAGTTCTTCAAATGATTATGTTGATCCCCATGCTCTATATGAAGAACTTTCAATAGTATGTGAAAAGTTAATTGAAAAATATAAGATTTTAAAAAAGAAAAGTCTAGAAATTGAAAAAGAAAATAAGTGTTTGCATGCTAGACTTGACAATGTTTTACAAGAGAAGGTTGAGGTCTATAATGAAAGGGATTCATTGAGATCTCAATTGGAACTTGCACTTAAAGAAAATGAATTTTTAAAGTCTAAAAATGATTGCCATGCTATTTTAAAGAAAAATGAAAACTTGTCTTCTAGAGTTGATTTTGTTTTAAAGAGAATGTTGTTTTGAAAAACAAAATCATTTCTATTTCCAATGATTTAAATGTTTGCTTAGAGAAAAATATTGTTTTGCAAAATAAGATTGATTCTCATGTTTGCCATGCTAGGGTAGTTTCACCTAAATCACCCATTGCATGTTCCACTTCTTCTATGCTCGAAAATGATATAAATTTGTTAAAAAGAAAATGGATTGTTTGGGCTCCACTATGAGCCATGTGCCATGAACCACTCACGATTGGAAACCTTGGTTCGAAAGAAACAAGTTCCAACTTCTATGCATGCACACCCTCCACGGTATACACATGCTCCTCACGGACACCATCAACACATGTATGCTCATGTGTACACATGTACACATTGTGGTCGAAAAGGCCACCTTGCTAAATTTTGTTATGATAGATTAAATGTTTCAAATTTAGCAAAGAAATTTGTTTGGGTTAGAGAAGGGACTAACCCCCATGGACCCAACAACATGTGGGTACCAAAGACCACCCCTCCTATTTTTGATGTAGGTGTGGGCTCTCACATGACGTGAGAGTGATGACACCTTGGAGTGGATGCGTTCCGGACTTAAAGGAAATCATATGGATGCATCACTTTCAAGGGAAGGTTTGGTGGAGAGGACCACCATGCTTTGGAGACAAGGAGAGTTGCTTCTTCGGTTTTGGTAACAATCCTTTACTCCCATTTATTGTTTACATGCTTTTAATATTCATTGTTTATAGCATGTTTTTGATGTCTATGGATTAGTATGTTCATTCCATGTTTATTAGATCCTTGACATACATGTATAGTATTTGAGACACATATGCTTATATGAACCCATATTTAGTGTTCTCACTTTTGTTTAAGCTATAATGTACATCATGAATCTAATACATGTGAATTTACATAGTAATCATGTTTTAATTTTATCATGATGACTTTTATGTTTGTTTTGATGCTTCATGTTTTGAATATATGTTTAGATGTTAGTTTTCATTAAGACTAGTTATATACTTGTACATATAGTGGGCCACAAATAAATCTATATATGTTTGAATTGAATGCTTATTTGAACCCATTAGATGTGCTAGTATAGTCTAGTTTTGATGATTCATACATTTCAAACTTGTATTCCATTTTTGGATTTGTTTTATGAGTTTTCACTTCATGTATATGTGTATTATTGTCAAACTTTAAGATATACATGTATACCCTTTGAGTCATTTGCCTTTCATGCAAATCTATATATGGACTCAATTGTGTTTAGGGATATGTATGTATACTTCATGTTTGACAATTCATACATATACCTTGAAATGAAATTTGTTGTGATGAAAATTTGGTTTTTCATGTTTCATGTATTTATGTTTAACTTCATGTATATGTCTATCTAGTTCAAACTAATCTTATACATATACATCTTTTTGAGCCACGTGCCTTCATGAATATTCATTAGTGGACTCGTTGAGTTTTGGATATGTATGTATATTTTAGCTTGTATTAGACATACATATGCCTTGAAGATTAAATAAGGAGTTTTATATGATTTTTCATGATTTTGATGGAATTATGTTTTAAGGAATAATTGAGCTTAATGAAATATTTTTCATGATTATGATCTTCACATATTATTTGTACACTCATATCTATTGCTCATGTTTGTTTCTCATGAGTTATGCTTTATTGGTTAGAGTGATGATTATCATGTGAATTTCAATTTTGTTTTATTCCTTACTTGAAGGATTTCGTGCTAGTTAACAAGTTTTCCATTTAACTAGTTGCGGTGTTCTTCATTTTGGTAGTGATTTTCAAACAAAACTATATTTTCAAATCTATCTTTGAAAACCCCTACCATCAAAGGGCGGTAGGATGGGAGATCATGTTCATGTATGCCCTAAATTGAAAATCTTTAAAACTTGAATTATGATTGGGTGGTAGAGAATATGATGTATACACTTGAACTTATTGTTATGTCAATTGGTATCATTGAACTCTTTCAATTGGTATCATTTTGATCTTCTGGTATACTTATATATGTTTTGTATGTATGTATGCTTTAAATTCCAAGTATATCAATTTCTATTGGTATCTATTTTTCATACATATATATGTTTGTGTTTATGCTAGTGCTTGAGTTTCAATTTTGTTTAAATTGATTACTTTTAAATTGTTATCAAGACTATGCATGTCTTTAGTTTGTATCTCATAAAGGGGAGAAAATTTGATTTTTGTATTTCAATTTGTTTTTCATACATATATCAAGATGCTTCATTGACATATTTTTAATTGATATCATGTTTGTAGTCACCCCTTATTGATTTTGTTTTTTGTTTTAGACAAAAAGGGGGAGAACATTGTTTGCATTGTTTTGATTGACAAAAAGGGGAGAAAGATTTTTACCCCTCATTTTATCTATGGTTTTGATTGTTTACCCCTTTGTGATGATTGACAAAAGGGGGAGAAGTATTTGTGTTTTATATGCATGCTTATGTTTATGCATATGTTATGTTTTAATCTCAAGAATATTAAGTTTAATTGATTATAGAGTTTGCTTTGTAATTGGTATCTAGAGCTTATTTTGTTTTGAATATTCCATTTGATATCTAGAACCATTTATTGTTTATGCAATGCATACGCATGTTTCATGTTTAATACTAATTGCATATATTTATTGTTTATCCCTATGCATGAGTTAAGGGGGAGCTTCCTTGAAGCTTATCTTTAATCCATGCATATATAACTCCATGAGTTTTGTCATCATCAAAAAGGGGAGATTGTTGGCCCAATGGCTTTCCACTCTAGTTTTGATGATGATCAACACTCATGAAGTTATGTTTACTAATATTCTTGTGTTTCTAAGTTTTAGATCATTAACAGGATATTAGTTGGTGATTAGCTTCAACAAGATGATTAGAAGCTATTCATGATGATTCCCGTGCCAAAGCTTAAAGATCATACCTTTGCACTTGGAGAATCACGGAGTTTTGGAGCAAGTCTACTTGAAGATGAAGATCGTCAAGAAGACTTAGGTATCTAGTTTAGAGTTTGTGTTTTAGATCCATATTTGTAAAGCTTAGTTTAGTTGATATGCTCAAGTGCACAAAACACACACGTTTCATGATTTGGTTTTTGGTTTTCATGAATAATAGATCAAAACAAGTTTACCTTATACCTATGTATATTAGATATGTTCTAGATATACATACATGCTTTAAACTTGCTAGACAAACTTATTTTGACTATCCTATTCATGTTTTGGAAAATTCTAGTTTGATAAAATACAAGTTTTGTTTTTGATAAAATTGGCAAGACACAAAAATGAATTGATATGATTGATATATGTCTTGAAATTTTTATCACAAGTTTGGTTATCAAAGTAAAATGATAAAACAAGTTTTAGAAAAACATATTTTTTAGAAAAACAGTTTTTATTGTGATTAAAACTATTTTTTAGATTTACTGTGAATTTATGGGATTTTTATTGAGTGAAAAGACCTATTTTCAAATCCCGTATCTGTGCAGAACTGAGGACTGGCTGACAGGCCAAGTCGGTCGACCGGACCGGTCGACCGCACCATAGGCCGGTCGACCGGGACGGTCGACCGACGTGCACAAGTCTGTGCACGTTTTGGAGTCTCTGGGACGGTCGACCGGGCCGGTCGACCGAGATGAGAGTTCTGCTCTCAGGATGTTTCGGTCGACCGGGCCGGTCGACCGCTATTGCCCAACGGTCACATTTTTGACCGTTGGCGGTCGACCGAACCGGTCGACCGGCAGTCTGTCAGACTGCCAACTCAGCCTAACGACTAGTTTTGTATAGGGGCTATATAAACCCCATCTCTTTGGGGATTTTAGCCAAGATTTCTAAGAGAAAAAAATACTAGTTTTCTGAAGTGTTTAAAAGAGTTTTAAAAGAGTTTTTGGGGCTTTAAAACTTCTCATCTTTATTTGTTTTGGGTTTTTGGAAAATCAAAGAAAACTAGGTTTTGGGATTTTGATTTGGTATTTCATTTTCTATCATATACAAGAGATTTCCCAAGTAGTTTTTCTTTGTTGCTTGTTTCCAAAAACACTTTGAATCCACACTTGAGCTATATCTTCTATCCTAAACTATTTAGGATCTTGTTTTTGTGGAGAAAGAAAAAGGAAAGAGGTTTGTGGTTGAAATATACCACTTGTTGTAAACCCTTGATTTCTTGAGTTGCTCCCTCTTTGGTAGAGGTGGAGATTG
This sequence comes from Agave tequilana, assembly GCA_038442645.1. NCBI lineage: Eukaryota > Viridiplantae > Streptophyta > Magnoliopsida > Asparagales > Asparagaceae > Agave > Agave tequilana. Next base: position 73,411 of record JAVJIF010015006.1, read on the forward strand.
TTGTATTGGGTTGTTGGTTTGGATCCCTCTTCGGTAGAGGTGATTGAGTTTGGTTGTAAACCTCTTTGGTAGAGGTGGTTGTTGTTGGTTGTTGGGCCTCGGTGGAGGTTGTTGTTTGAGAGAGGAGTTCGGTACTCCTAGAGTTGTAAGAAATCCTCTTTGGTAGAGGTTCCCTCGGTGGGAGTTGAGATAGTGGAAATCCTACACGGTGGTGTAGGCGGGGATGTAGAGCAAGGTGCTCGAACCTCGAAACAAATCTTGGTGTTTGCGTTTTGATCCATTGTCTCTCTAACTCTCTCTCTTTACATTTGTGCAAAGCATCATACTTTCATAGCATTCATATTATATACATTGCTTGTGTTGCCTTGCATCTTTCATATTGTAATTTATCCTTGATTGCTTGGCTTGATTGTGTGTGCACATATTTCATATTGCTTGGATTGCTTGTGTGTGTGCCTTACTTGTACTCATCCAACAAGAGCTTCACATAGCGCCTCAACCCATTTCAAGGGGAATCAAGAGGAGTTAGTCCAGAGCCTCGCAAGGGGAATTCGGCTACACTTGTTGTATTGTATTAGTTTGTGCATAATTTGCATTAGCTTTCGCATTTAGCGCACTTAGTTTGCATTTAGTTTATTAGATTAGCACTTACACCTATTCACCCCCCCTCTAGGTGTTTTTCAATCATCTGTACTTGAACTCTTTCTAGGTCCTTTGGACTATATTGCAATAGTGTTATATGCATCAGATGTACTAGGAAGCGAAATACTCAAGTGACTCCTACAACATCACTATTTTACCTCCTAAATCGAGACTTGTGTATTTAAATTCACAAATATTATACCTTAAAATGTGAGTATGATAGGTGAAGCTTGAAAATATAACTCCAATTGTAGGAAAACTTCTATAGTGAAATGATTCAATGGCTATTTAATGAGTGGGGAAGGTTTAAATTGTACATAGAGTGGTTGAGAAATTTGTTAAAGACTGTTAGATCAGGTTATGGGCGAGTAACCCACGTTTATCATTCTTAAAGATTTTTTGCGCATAATTGATAAATTCTAGTAAGTTTCGGTTATGTCTCTTCTTATTGTCATTATTCAGTTTTACTGCAAATAATTGCACTGCAAGGTTATGAAGTCTTTCTAGTATCTTCCACTTTGATTTTCGCATACTTTATTAGACTAGTTATTCAGGTCGCAAAGAAATGATATTGTTTCACAGGCAGGATGAAAAGATTTTGTAATGGTTCATTTAATAAATAATCAAGTTAGCTTAATGAACGATTGAAGGCCGCAAGATACAAATTTGAGTTTAGAAGTCAAGTATTCATCTATGACTATGAATACAACCATTAGGAATTAAGAAAGATAAGGCAAAACTACATTCGATAGTAAGATACATATGAGTTAATCTTGTATATGCTAACTTAATTAAGTACCCTCATACTCTAACTTCGAACATCTAAGCCTCTTCCCAATTTACATGTAAAGAGGGGTTAATTAATTAGTGCAAGAATAAGAAGAAGATATGATGACATAGTAGTAAAAACTATACGAGTGTATAAGTAAAATTTAAAGCACAAGATGTGCTAACTGAAAGTGACTATTGTCGAGTGGATTAATCAACTCTACCAGTTAAATAATAGGATGTATGAAGGGTGGAGTATAGCTAACTACAAGACTTACTAGTACAAATTAAGAATATATATAATAAAAGTGTAATCAATGGTTTAGACGAAATATTGAACGGTTGACATTGATAATAGTTTGTGTGTAAAATGATTGTTGCATATGAATGTGATTAAGTGTGACATGATGTTGTTGGCTCAAAGGCCTTTCACCCTAGTTTTGATGATGATTAACTCATGTAGTTATGTGTACTAATAATCTTGTGATTTTAGTTTCAGATCATTAATCAAGTTATTAGTTGGTGAAAGCTTCCACACATCTTTCACATGTTGATTCAAGAGCCCGAGCGTCAAAGATCATATATAGCAATTGCTCGGTGGATCAAATAGTTTTGGATCGAGTCAGCTTGGAGTTTGCGCTCTGCAAGAAGACATCGGTACCATAGTTTAGTTTTGTGTTTAGATCCAAATTTGTAAAGATTAGAATAGTATGATAATGCTCAAGTTCACAACACACACGTTTCATGTTTTGAATATTGGTTTTTGGTTTTTCGGTTTTAGGTTTAACCGATCTTGGTTTTCATGAATAGATAGATCAAAACAAGTTTATATGGTTTAATGTATATATGATTTGTTCTATATACATGCATGCTTTAATTTCCTAGACAAACTTAGTTTTGACTTACTTATTCATGTGTTTTATGTTTCGGTATTTTTGACAAAACATTTTTTGGAATTAAGGACAAAAACTATGATATGTATTTGTTTCATGTATATTGGATTATATCCATATACATCATGCCTAAATGTTGTTTAATATCATGTTTTTGTATTTGGAAGAGTTTTGGACAAAACGTATTTTCTATTCAAAATCCAAGTTTTAGAAAATGCAGTTTTTGGTTTTGGTAAAAATGATTAGACACAAAAATAGTTCATATTGATTGATATTTGAGCTAAACTTTTTACCACATGTTTATATATCAATGCAAAATGATAAAACTATTTTTGGTGATTTTTAGAAAAGATAAAAGAATTTTTAAACATGTTTTTAACCCAGTTTTCTGTTCCAGGCTTCACCAGTCGACTAGTCTTCTGACCAAGTCGACTTGGCTGAAGTCGGTCGACCGGGTCGGTCGACCGACGTGCACAGAATTGTGCACGTTTGGCAGACTTTGGACGGTCGACCGTCCGGGTCGACCGGGTCTGAGAGCAGAGCTCTCTGTTTGTTTGGGTCGACCGGGGCGGTCGACCGGTAGCTGCCAACGAGCAAAAATTGACCGTTGGACGGTCGACCGGCAGGGTTATTTTGGCAAAATCTGCTGCCAACGGCTAGTTTTCAGATTTGCCTATAAATACCACATTTGCAAGAGTTTTTCTCTAAGAATTTTTGTGCGAATTTTTCCCTACTCTCTGGTGTTTTCACAGCAATCAAAAGAAGTTTTTGGATTCAAATTGAACAATCTATTTGGTGTTTTTGCTAGAGTTTGGAAATTCAAAGAAAAGGGTTTTTGGGAAAAAGAGTTTTGATTCATCTTCTATATCTTGGTTTCAGTTTTTCCCAAGGATTTTCTATGTGATTTTGATTTCCATCCCATTAGTTTTCTCCACACTTGAGCTAAAATCTACTATCTCTTCTATAGGATCTTTGTGTGAGAGAAAGAAATTATTTGTGGTTGTTGTTTAGACCACCAAGTTAAAAACCCAATATTTGCTTTGTGCCTTGCCCTCATTGTGTTGAGGAAGTTGTGCAATTGGGTTGTATCCCTCAAGTTGTGAGGTGATCCTTGTGTTTGCTTTGTGCTAATCCCTCGGGTTGTGAGGTGATTGTTTTGTTGGATTGGAGCTTGCCTCAAGGAGGAGGTTGTGGTTGTAAAGAGAGGAGTTGGGTACTCCTTGTGAGAGTCCTAGGTGGACTAGCTAGTGGATTGGAAATCCTTCGTGTGTCGAAGGCGGGGATGTAGAGCTGGGTGCTCGAACCTCGAAACATATCTTGTTGTTTGCGCTTGATCCATTGACTCTCTCTATCTCTCTCTTTACTTTGTGCCTTGCAACTATTCATATTGTGCATTCATAATTGCTTGGCTTGGTTATGTGTGCATCATTTGTTGATTGCACTTGAGTGTATTGCATTAAGTTTTTAAATTCCGCATTGAGTTGACTAGATTAGCATAATCACCTATTCACTCCCCTCTAGGTGACATTTCAATAGGTATCAGAGCTAGCGTTCCTGATATTTAGGTTTAACCACCTAGGAGTGAGATCTTGGTTTGCTAATCTTCATTTGCATTGTTCATTTGCACTCATTTAGTTTGCTCTCATGGATAGCCCTCCTATGTTTGACCATATTAGACTTGATGCTTGGAAGGCCAATATGAGTAGCCATTTGAAAAGACTAGGACATCTAGTTTATCAAGCCTCCACTATGGAATCATTCCCTAATAGTAGCAAGCATAAAAAGGCAAATGCATTAGCACTTAGAACACTTAGAGCATCTCTTAGTGAACATCTTTTACCGGTATTTGATCGTTATGATTCGGCTTTTACAGTTTGGAGCTTATTGACGTCTCCCGAGCTTCCAAGGATTATCAACAAGATGAGGAGATCTAAGAGAGAAAAGTCCGAAGAGCGTTGCCTCATGATCCAAGGGAAAAACTTCCTTGAGGTACAATCAGACACTCAATTAGATGATAGCTCTAGTTCCTATTGCCATGGTTGTTTTGAAGTTCAAACTTTAAATTTAGAACTTGCTCAAAAGCATGAAAATTTATTGAAAAAACACAATCTTTTGAAAGAGGACAACCTTATTTGAAAAATGAATTAAAGGATTTGTGTTCTAATTTTGAATCGGTTTTGTAAGAGAAGGAAGAGATCACTAGTGAACGTGACTCACTAAGATCTCAACTAGACCTTGCCCTTGATGAGATTGAGATTTTGAAAAACAAAAATGATTGTAATGATGTTCTGAAAAACAATGAGGTTTTATCTTCTAAATTGGATTTTGTTTTAAAAGATAACCTTGTTTTGAAAAATAAAATTGATTCTATTACAAAAGAATTGGATTTGGTTTTGAAGAAAAATGAATCTTTGAAAATTGATATTGATACTCATGTGTGCCATGCTAGTATAGCTTCTTCTTCTTATAGCACACCTATTGCATGCTCCACTTTATCTTCCTCCATTGAAAATGATATAAATGTTTTGAAGAAAAGTGTTGAATGTTTGGGCTCCACTTTGAGCCAATGCACATTGAATCATTCACGTTTGGAAACCTTGGTTCGCAAGAAACAAGGTTCATCTTTGCATGCACATCCTACACTGCATACACATGCTTCCCACGGTCATCACCATTACAAGTATGCTCATGTATACACATGTACACATTGTGGTCGAAAATGCTACCTTGCTAGATTTTGTTATGATCGTGTTTATCATGAAATTTTAGCAACTAATCTTGTTTGGGTTAGAAAAGATATTAACCCCCGTGGACCCAAAAGGAAATGGGTACCAAGAACCACCTCCTTGACTTTTGATGTAGGTGGGAGCTCTCGCATCACGTGAGAGTATTGGTGCCTTGAGGTGGATGCGTTCTAAGCCTAAAAGAGAATCATTTGGATGCTTCACTCTCAAGGGGATTTGGTGGGAGGACCACCGTGGTTTGGAGAACTAGAGATGCACCTTCATCGGTTTTGGTATCATTCTCTAACTCCCGTTTTTATTATGCATGCTTTTCATGTTGATCTATTCATAGCATGTCTTGGTTTATTGTTCATCATGCCTATGCCATGCTTATTAGAATAGTGTTATACATGTTTAGTTACTTGAACACCCATGTTTTATATGGATCTATATTTAGTGTTCTCACCTTGTTTAAACTAACATGTATGCCCTAGTTCTAATTCACATGCATATGCATTATGACCATTTGGATGTTTATGATGTTTATGATTTTCGTTTTGTTGAATCATGTTTTATTGTTTCATAATTAGTATGATGTTTGCCATGTCTATTAGACTTATGCTTTACATGATTAGTTGTTGAGACACCCATGTTTAGTATGAAACATATTTTTGTTGGCCCAAAGGCCTTCCACTCTAGTTTTGATGATGATCAACTCATGTAGTTATGTTTACTAATATTCTTGTGTTTCTAAGTTTCAGATCATTAGCAAGATATTAGTTTGGGAGATAGCTTCAACAAGGTGTTTGGAAGCTTATCATGGTGATTCCGGTGCCAAAGCTTAAAGATCATACCCTTTGCACTCGGTGGATCGCGTTTGGGAGCAAGTCTACTTGAAGATGGAGTTCCTCAAGAGAAGACTTAGGTATCCTAGTTTAGTTTAGTGAGTTTTAGATCCATTTGTAAAGCTTAGTTTAGTTGATATGCTCAAGTGCACAAACACACACGTTTTATGTTTTGATGTGTGATTTCATGAATAGTTTGATCAAAACAAGTTTTCATGATTTATATGTATATTAGATGTTTTCTAGTTATACATACATGCTTAACTTATAGACAAACTTATTTTGACATTCCTATTCATGTTTTGGAAAAATCTAGTTTGATAAAAATACAAGTTTTGTTTTTGATAAAATTGGCAAGACACAAAAATGAATTGATATGATTGATATATGTCTTGAAATTTTTAGAAACACTTGTTTTTAGAAAAACAGTTTTTATTGTGATTAAAACTATTTAGTGGATTTACTGTGAATTTATGAGATTTTTTTAGAAAATATTTTCCCTGTTTTTCAGACCCTGCACTGTGCCTGCCAGGCCAGTTCGGTCGACCGGACCGGTCGACCGCACCAAGTGGCCGGTCGACCGAGTCGGTCGACCGACGTGCACAGACGTGCACGCTGGCGACACTTGTAGCCGGTCGACCGGGTCGGTCGACCGAAGTGAGAATTTTGCTCGCTGGTTTTTTCGGTCGACCGGACCGGTCGACCGATAGTGCCCAACGGTCATATTTCTGACCGTTGGCGGTCGACCGGGCCGGTCGACCGGTGGCTGTCAAAATTGCCACATCAGCCTAACGGCTAGTTTTCTGTTTTGGCCTATATAAACCCCATTCCTTTGGATTTTGGCCAAGGTTTTCACAAGAGAAAAATTGCAGTTTCTGAAGTGTTTTAAAAGAGTTTTAAAAAGAGTTTTTGGGCTTTATACTTCTAATCTTTATTGTTTTGGGTTTTTGGAAAAATCAAAGAAATAGGAATTTGGGATATTTGTATTGGTTTTCATTCTCCATCTTTTATAAGAATTTCCCAAGTGTTTTCTTTGTTGCTTGTTTTCCAAAAACACCTAGTTTCCACACTTGAGCTATCTTCTATCCTAAACTACTAGGATCTTTGTTTTTGTGGAAAAGAAAAAGAGAAAAGAAAAGAGAAAGAAAAGAGAAGTGTTTGAGGTTGTTGTTGTAAACCTCTTGAGTTGTAAACACCCTTTTATTTGTGAATCCCTCTTCGGTAGAGGTGATCGGGTGATTGGTTTGTGAGCCTCTTAGGTAGAGGTGTTTGTTGTAGTTGGCTACGGGCCGTATCCCTCTTCGGTAGAGGTGGATTGTGGTTGTATAGCCTCGGTGGCTTTGTACGGTTGAGAGAGGAGTTTGGTACTCCTATAGTGGATTGGGAAATCCTACACGGTGGTGTAGGCGGGGATGTAGAGCTAGGGGCTCGAACCTCGAATCACATCTTGGTCTTTGCGTTTGATCCAATTTCTCTCAACTCTCTCTCTCTTATATTTGTGCAAGCATCACTCATTCATTGCATCATATATATTTGCGTGGGATTGAGCATATTCATACTTGCTTGCATTTGCACCTTGCATATTATTCTTATTGTTATATATTGTATATGCTTGGATTGCTTGTGTGTGTGCAACACTTATACTCATCCAACAAGAGCTTCACATAGCAACCTCAACCCATTCAAGGGGAATCAAGAGGTGCTTGTCCAGAGCCTCGCAAGGGGAATTCGGCAACACTTGTTGGATTGTACTAAGTGTTCTTGTAAGATTGTTTTAGCTTCCGCATTTAGCGCACTTAGTTTGCATTTAGTTTCTTAGATTAGCACTTACACCTATTCACCCCCCCTCTAGGTGTACTTTCAATTGGTATCAGAGCTAGTGCTCCTGATATTAGGCTTAACATCCTAGGAGTGATCCATTTGCTTGCTAATCTACATTTGCATTTGTTCATTTGCACACATATAGTTTACCATGGACTTCATGACCCCACCTATGTATGATGCTTCCAACATTCTTGTTTGGAAGACTAGGATGTCCATTTACCTACAAACCCTAGGTTTACATGTTTATCTTGCGGCTACCAAGAAATGCTATCTTGGTAACCACATTCATATAAGGGCCAATGCACAAGCCCTAGAGGCTATTAGAAACACATTGCCTAAAGATTATCTTTTACATGTTTCTAATATTGATTCCGCTTTTGTAGTGTGGAATTTATTGACAACCACAACCGCTACCTCCGGGCTTCAAGAACAAATCCAAAAGGAAGAGGAATCTAGTGGAGAATCCGATTCCCAATGCTTCATGGTCCAAGGGAATGACTCCCTTGAGGTACAATCGGAAACTCTATTAGATTGTGATGATAGTGCTAGTTCTTCTAATGATTATATTGATCCCCATGCTTTGAATGAAGAACTTTCATTAGTTTGTGAAAAATTAATTGAGAAGTATAACATTTTGAAAAAGAAAAGTCTAGGCATTAATAATGAAAACAAAAATTTGATTGCTAGACTTGATATTGTTTTGCAAGAGAAAGAGGAGATTGCTAATGAGAAGGATTCATTAAAATCTCAACTTGACCTTGCACTTAAAGAAAATGAACTTTTGAAAAATAAAAATGATTGCCATGTTCTTTTGAAGAAAAATGAAAATTTGACTTCAAAAGTAGATTTTATTTTAAAAGAGAATGTTGCTTTGAAAAATAAAATCATTTCCATTTCAAATGATTTAAATATTTGCTTAGAGAAAAATATTGTTTTGCAACATAAGATGGATGCACATGTTTGCCATGCTAGTGTAGCCTCATCATCTAGACTACCTAATGCATATACCTCTTCTTCTAGGATTAACAATGATATATCCATGCTTAAGAAGAAGGTAGATTGTTTGGGCTCCACCATGAGCCAATGTGCTATGAATCATACACGGTTGGAAACTTTGCTTCGAAAGAAACAAGTTCCATCCTTCATGCATGCACACCCTCCACGGCATACACATGCTCCTCACGGACACCATCCTAACACTATGTATGCTCATGTGTACACTTGTACACATTGTGGTCGAAAAGGCCATCTTGCTAAATTTTGCTATGATAGATTAAATACTCCAAATTTAGCAAAGAAATATGTTTGGGTTAGAGAAGGGACTAACCCCCATGGACCCAAAAGACAATGGGTACCAAAGACCACCCCTCCAATTTTTGATGTAGGTGAGGGCTCTCACATGACGTGAGAGTGTTGGCACCTTGGAGTGGATGTGTTCCATGCTTAAAGAATACTTTTTGGATGCATCACTTTCAAGGGAGAAGATTTGGTGGAAAGGACCACCATGTTTTGGAGACAAGGAAAGTTGCCCTCTAAGGCTTTGGTAACAATTCCTAACTCCTTATTATTGTTTACATGTTCATATCATTTGTTTTATAACATGTCATTGTTTAATGTTCACTATGTTATATCATGTTCATTAGATTAGTGATATACATGCTTAGTTGTTTAGAGACACCCATGCTCAATGTAGATTTATATTTGTGTGATCTCACTTTTGATCTAATATGTATATCCTAGATCTAATGCATATGCATATACATATTGATCATATGAACGTTTGTTTCATGTTTTAGTTGTATCATGTTGTTTTATATGTGTTTTGTGCTTCATGTGGTATATACATGTTTAAATGTAGATTTTATCAAAACTTGCATGTATACATGTACACTTAGTGAGAACAAATTGACTTATATATGTTTTGCCCTTCATGCTCATTTGTACCCACTATGTGCACAAGTATAGGCTAGTTTTGATGATTCCTTTATTTATACTTGTCATACCTATTTTTATGATTCTACTCCATGTATATGTATTTTAAATTCAAACCTAATAAATATACATGTATACCCATGAGTCTTTTGCCTTCAATGCAAATATTTTTAATAGACTCGTTTATGGTTGGGATATGTATGCATATTGTTAGATTTGGATGGATCGTACATATACCTAGAAGTTGGTTCACAAAATAAAAGAATTTTGATGAATTTATGTGTTTTGTTTTAACAAAATGATATTCGTGTTTGTCTTGTGCTTAATGATTTGATTACTTGTTTAAGTATTAGTCTTCATTAAGACTAGTTATATACCTATACATATAGTGGGACACAAATAAATCTATATATGATTGGGTTGAATGCTTATTTGTTCCCATTAGTTGTATGAGTATAGTCTAGTTTTGATGATTCATATATTTTAGACTTGTATTCATATTTTTTAATTTATATGAGTTTTAATTTCGTGTATATGTTTATTTGGCCAAAACATTAAGATATACATGTATAATCCTTGAGTCTTTTGCCCTTCATGCAAATCCTTATATATGGACTCAATTGTGTTTAGGATATGTATGTATACCTATTGTGTTGACAATTTATACATATACCTTGAAATGAAATTAGTTAATGAAAATTGGTTTTTCGTGTTTTCATATTTAAGTTTTACTTCATGTATATGTCCATCTAGTTCAAACTAATCCTATACATATACATTCCTTTTTGAGCCACGTGCCTTCATGCATATACTTTGTGGACTCGTTTGTATTTTGGATATGTATGTATACCTTAGTTTATACTAGACATACATATGCCTTGAAGATTAAGTAGTTCTATGATCTTTTGTTTTAGATAAGTATTATTGTTTAAAGGAATTAAAAGAGCTTAATGAAATATTTTTCATAATTGATTTTCACATGTTAGTTATACACTCGTAATTACTACCTTACTCATGTTTTGTTTCTCATGAGTTGTGCTTTATTGATTAGAGTGAATGATTATTATGTGATTCTCATTTCTATGAAAAATAATCTTGTTTTATTCCTTGCTTGAAGGATTTCGTACTAGTTTACAAAACTTTCCATTTTTAACTAGTTCGAATTCTTCTTTATAATATGAGATATACCATGCTTGTTATTTCAATTGGTATCATTGAACTCTTTCAATTGGTATCAATTTGATCTTCTTGTATACTCATATAAGTTTTGTATATGTATGCTTACTCTAATTTTCATACATATATTTTTGTTTATGCTAGTGCTTGAGTTTCAATTGTGTTTAAATTGATTACTTTAAATTGGTATCAAGACTATGCATTATTTTAGTTGGTATTTCATAAAGGGGGAGAAAATTTGATGTTGTCTTTTCAATTGGGATTTGACTCTCACTCCCTTGCCTTATGTTAAAATTGAAACTATATTTTAACATTATTGATCTCAAAAGTTTTCAAATTGGTATCATGTGTTTAAAAGAACATATTTCTCTTAATGATATCAAGATGTTTATGTTGAGTGTTTTTAATTGGTATCTCAAAATTTGTTTAAGAAAAATATATACTTTTGATTTATATTGCTATATGTTTTACTTCAATTGGTATCAATATGCACTTTATTGTCATATCTTGAATTGGTATCATTGTTGTTATGAATGTTTGGATTACCCCTTCTTGATCTTTTTGTTTTTGACAAAAAGGGGAGAAAAATATTGTTTTTATGATTTTAACCCTTTGTTGGTTCCTTGATTAGGACAAAAAGGGGGAGAAGACTTTGGTTGTTTTGTAACTTATATGCATGTCTTTGTATGCATGTATTTGCTTTAAGAATTACAAAAAAAAAAAAAAAAAAAATGTTTGATTTTGCTATTTACCCCTTTGTTGATGATTGACAAAAAGGGGGAGAAGATTTTGTGTTTTATGTTTATAATATATGCATGTCTTACTTGCTTTAATTGGTATCTTGCTTTTATTGGTTGTTTTTATTGGTATTTAGAGCATTAAGCATTGCATGTTTTTGGTTAAATTGGTATCTAGAACATATTGTATGTTGAATATTCCATTGATATCTAGAGTACCATGTTTATATGCATTGTCATGCATTGCATATTATTGTTTATTTGTTTATGCATGAGTTAAGGGGGAGCTTCTTTGAAGCTTAACTTTAATCCATGCATATATAACTCCATGAGTTTTGTCATCATCAAAAAGGGGGAGATTGTTGGCCCAAAGGCCTTCCACTCTAGTTTTGATGATGATCAACTCATGTAGTTATGTTTACTAATATTCTTGTGTTTCTAAGTTTCAGATCATTAGCAAGATATTAGTTTGGGAGATAGCTTCAACAAGGTGTTTGGAAGCTTATCATGGTGATTCCGGTGCCAAAGCTTAAAGATCATACCCTTTGCACTCGGTGGATCGCGTTTGGGAGCAAGTCTACTTGAAGATGGAGTTCCTCAAGAGAAGACTTAGGTATCCTAGTTTAGTTTAGTGAGTTTTAGATCCATTTGTAAAGCTTAGTTTAGTTGATATGCTCAAGTGCACAAACACACACGTTTTATGTTTTGATGTGTGATTTCATGAATAGTTTGATCAAAACAAGTTTTCATGATTTATATGTATATTAGATGTTTTCTAGTTATACATACATGCTTAACTTATAGACAAACTTATTTTGACATTCCTATTCATGTTTTGGAAAAATCTAGTTTGATAAAAATACAAGTTTTGTTTTTGATAAAATTGGCAAGACACAAAAATGAATTGATATGATTGATATATGTCTTGAAATTTTTAGAAACACTTGTTTTTAGAAAAACAGTTTTTATTGTGATTAAAACTATTTAGTGGATTTACTGTGAATTTATGAGATTTTTTAGAAAATATTTTCCCTGTTTTTCAGACCCTGCACTGTGCCTGCCAGGCCAGTTCGGTCGACCGGACCGGTCGACCGCACCAAGTGGCCGGTCGACCGAGTCGGTCGACCGACGTGCACAGACGTGCACGCTGGCGACACTTGTAGCCGGTCGACCGGGTCGGTCGACCGAAGTGAGAATTTTGCTCGCTGGTTTTTTCGGTCGACCGGACCGGTCGACCGATAGTGCCCAACGGTCATATTTCTGACCGTTGGCGGTCGACCGGGCCGGTCGACCGGTGGCTGTCAAAATTGCCACATCAGCCTAACGGCTAGTTTTCTGTTTTGGCCTATATAAACCCCATTCCTTTGGGATTTTGGCCAAGGTTTTCACAAGAGAAAAATTGCAGTTTCTGAAGTGTTTTAAAAGAGTTTTAAAAAGAGTTTTTGGGCTTTATACTTCTAATCTTTATTGTTTTGGGTTTTTGGAAAAATCAAAGAAATAGGAATTTGGGATATTTGTATTGGTTTTCATTCTCCATCTTTTATAAGAATTTCCCAAGTGTTTTCTTTGTTGCTTGTTTTCCAAAAACACCTAGTTTCCACACTTGAGCTATCTTCTATCCTAAACTACTAGGATCTTTGTTTTTGTGGAAAAGAAAAAGAGAAAAGAAAAGAGAAAGAAAAGAGAAGTGTTTGAGGTTGTTGTTGTAAACCTCTTGAGTTGTAAACACCCTTTTATTTGTGAATCCCTCTTCGGTAGAGGTGATCGGGTGATTGGTTTGTGAGCCTCTTAGGTAGAGGTGTTTGTTGTAGTTGGCTACGGGCCGTATCCCTCTTCGGTAGAGGTGGATTGTGGTTGTATAGCCTCGGTGGCTTTGTACGGTTGAGAGAGGAGTTTGGTACTCCTATAGTGGATTGGGAAATCCTACACGGTGGTGTAGGCGGGGATGTAGAGCTAGGGGCTCGAACCTCGAATCACATCTTGGTCTTTGCGTTTGATCCAATTTCTCTCAACTCTCTCTCTCTTATATTTGTGCAAGCATCACTCATTCATTGCATCATATATATTTGCGTGGGATTGAGCATATTCATACTTGCTTGCATTTGCACCTTGCATATTATTCTTATTGTTATATATTGTATATGCTTGGATTGCTTGTGTGTGTGCAACACTTATACTCATCCAACAAGAGCTTCACATAGCAACCTCAACCCATTCAAGGGGAATCAAGAGGTGCTTGTCCAGAGCCTCGCAAGGGGAATTCGGCAACACTTGTTGGATTGTACTAAGTGTTCTTGTAAGATTGTTTTAGCTTCCGCATTTAGCGCACTTAGTTTGCATTTAGTTTCTTAGATTAGCACTTACACCTATTCACCCCCCCTCTAGGTGTACTTTCAATTTTGTGTTCTCTTTATGTTTTATCTATCATGTTAATCATAGGTTTAATGCACATGTCTTTGTCATGCTAATCATATGGTTGACTATGACTCATGTTTTGATTATTATGTTTATCTTGTTGATTTATATTCCGTCTTGTGCTTAATGATTTGATTACTTGTTTAGATGTTAGTTTTCATTAAGATTAGAATTTATACTTGCACATGTAGTGGGACACAAATAAATCTTTATATATGTTTGTACTTGGATGCTCAGTTGTACCCATTAAATGTGCTAGTATATCCTAGTTTTGATGATTCATGCATTTTAAACTTGTATTCCTATTTTTGGATTCATTTTATGTGTATGAGTTTTCATTTCATGTATATGTTTATTTTGCCGAACCTTAAGATATACATGTATACCCTTTGAGTCATTTGCCTTTCATGCAAATCTATATATATGGACTCAATTGTATTTAGGGATATGTATGTATACTTATTGTGTTGACAATTCATACATATACCTTGAAATGAAATTAGTTTTGGTGAAAATTTAGTTTTTCTTGATTTCGTGTTTATTTGTTTAACTTCATGTATATGTCTATCTTATCCAAACTATTGATTATACATGTACATCCTTGAGCCACGTGCCTTCATGCATATACTTTTGTGGACTCATTATGTTTAGGATATGTATGTATACTTTAGTTTGTACATGACATACATATGCCTTGAAGTTTAAATCGTTTGGATGAATTTCATGTTTGCCAAGTGATTTCACATTTATAATGAATTTCATGTTTTTAAGATGATTTCAATTGGTGATTTCACATCTTAGATGAATTTCATATTTTCAAGTAATTTCATATGAGCCTATTTGAATATTTTCATGATGATATGTGTCACATTATACTTGTACACTCACTTTATTAGTTTACTCATGATTTGTTTTCATGAGAATTTGAATGAGCTTTATGGACTTTGAGTGTTTAGTGATCATGTGATTTACATGTGTTTCATGAAAAATAATTTTATTTTATTCCTTACTTGAAGGATTTCATACTAGTTTTAAAAGTTTTTTCCTATAACTAGTTCGTATTCTTCATTATGGTAGAGATTTTCAAACATATTACATTTTCAAATCTATTTTTGAAAACCCCTACCATCTATGGGAGGATGGATGGGAGATCATGTTCATGTATGCCTTATATTGAAAATCATTTAAAACTTGAACCATGATTGGGAGGTAGTTATATGAGATATACATTTGATATTATTGTTATTTTAATTGGTATTATTGAATTCTTTCAATTGGTATCAATCTTGACATTTCTTGTATACTCATATGTGTTTGTGCGTATGTATGCTTCATTTCAAGAATATCAATTTCTATTGGTATCTATTTTTCATACATATATATGTTTTATTTGTTCTTATCATATCCCTATATCTTTAAGCACAAAATCTTGTTTATGCTAGTGCTTGAACTTTAACTTTGTTTCAATTGATTACTTTTAAATTGATATCAAGCCTAAGCATTATTTTAGTTGGTATTTCATAAAGGGGGAGAAAATTTGATTTTGTCTTTCAATTGGTGATTTTTCAATTGGTATTTGATTCCCACTCCCTTACTTTATGATTGAGAATTTCAAGTTGGTATCATATGTTCAAAATGTAAATTATTTACAATTGGTATCAAAATTTTTGTGTTTAGACATTCAAAATTCATTATGTTTAATTTCAAATTGGTATCAAGATTTTTCATGTGTTTTTGCTTAAAATTGGTATCAATATTTTTTGTTTGTTTCCTTTCAATTGGTATCAAAATGCTATTCTTTGACATATTTTCAATTGGTACCTTAATTGATTGTCACCCTTATTTGGTTTTGTTTTTGTTTTAGACAAAAAGGAAAATATTATTTTTATTGATTCATTGTTTCGAACAAAAAGGGGGAGAAATATTTATTGATTTTTCAATTGATTTGACTTTGCTTTTACCCCTTATTGAAGATTGACTCTTTGTATTAAAAAGAGAGAAGATTTTATTTTGTTTTGGTTTTTACCCCTTTGTTGATGATTGACAAAAAGGGGGAGAAGAATTCGGGTTTATATATGCATGTTTTTTTTGTTTTGCATATATTAAGTTTAATTTAGTTTAATTTTAATTGGTATCTAAAGCATGTTTTGTAATTGGATGTTTTGTAATTGGTATCTAGAGTGTAATTGGTATCTAGAGCATGTTTTGTTTTAAACATTTCATTGGAATTGGTATCTAGAGCATGTTTTGTGTTTGAACATTTCATTGGTATCTAGAACCCTTTATTGTTTATGCATAGATATGCATGTTTCATGTTTCATGTTTAAGAGCCTTCATTGCATATTCATTATGTTTATTTGGTTATGCATGAGTTAAGGGGGAGCTTCTTTGAAGCTTAACATTAATCCATGCATATATAACTCCATGAGTTTTGTCATCATCAAAAAGGGGGAGATTGTTGGCCCAAAGGCCTTTCACCCTAGTTTTGATGATGATTAACTCATGTAGTTATGTGTACTAATAATCTTGTGATTTTAGTTTCAGATCATTAATCAAGTTATTAGTTGGTGAAAGCTTCCACACATCTTTCACATGTTGATTCAAGAGCCCGAGCGTCAAAGATCATATATAGCAATTGCTCGGTGGATCAAATAGTTTTGGATCGAGTCGGCTTGGAGTTTGCGCTCTACAAGAAGACATCGGTACCATAGTTTAGTTTTGTATTTAGATCCAAATTTGTAAAGATTAGAATAGTATGATAATGCTCAAGTTCACAACACACACGTTTCATGTTTTGAATATTGGTTTTTGGTTTTCGGTTTTAGGTTTAACCGATCTTGGTTTTCATGAATAGATAGATCAAAATAAGTTTACATGGTTTAATGTATATATGATTTGTTCTATATACATGCATGCTTTAATTTCCTAGACAAACTTAGTTTTGACTTACTTATTCATGTGTTTTATGTTTCGGTATTTTTAACAAAACATTTTTTGGAATTAAGGACAAAAACTAAGATATGTATTTGTTTCATGTATATTGGATTATATCCATATACATGCCTAAATGTTGTTTAATATCATGTTTTTGTATTTGGAAGAGTTTTGGACAAAACGTATTTTCTATTCAAAATCCAAGTTTTAGAAAATACAGTTTTTGGTTTTTGGTAAAAATGATTAGACACAAAAATAGTTCATATTGATTGATATTTGAGCTAAACTTTTTACCACATGTTTATATATCAATGCAAAATGATAAAACTATTTTGGTGATTTTTAGAAAAGATAAAAGAATTTTTAAACATGATTTTAACCCAGTTTTCTGTTCCAGGCTTCACCAGTCGACTAGTCTTCTGACCAAGTCGACTTGGCTGAAGTCGGTCGACCGGGTCGGTCGACCGACGTGCACAGAATTGTGCACGTTTGGCAGACTTTGGACGGTCGACCGTCCGGGTCGACCGGGTCTGAGAGCAGAGCTCTCTGTTTGTTTGGGTCGACCGGGGCGGTCGACCGGTAGCTGCCAACGGGCAAAAATTGACCGTTGGATGGTCGACCGGCCGTCGAACGGCAGGGTTATTTTGGCAAAATCTGCTGCCAACGGCTAGTTTTCAGATTTGCCTATAAATACCCCATTTGCAAGAGTTTTTCTCTAAGAATTTTTGTGCGAATTTTTCCCTACTCTCTGGTGTTTTCACAGCAATCAAAAGAAGTTTTTGGATTCAAATTGAACAATCTATTTGGTGTTTTTGCTAGGGTTTGGAAATTCAAAGAAAAGGGTTTTTGGGAAAAAGAGTTTTGATTCATCTTCTATATCTTGGTTTCAGTTTTTCCCAAGGATTTTCTTTGTGATTTTGATTTCCATCCCATTGGTTTTCTCCACACTTGAGCTAAAATCTACTATCTCTTCTATAGGATCTTTGTGTGAGAGAAAGAAATTATTTGTGGTTGTTGTTTAGACCACCAAGTTAAAAACCCAATATTTGCTTTGTGCCTTGCCCTCATTGTGTTGAGGAAGTTGTGCAATTGGGTTGTATCCCTCAAGTTGTGAGGTGATCCTTGTGTTTGCTTTGTGCTAATCCCTCGGGTTGTGAGGTGATTGTTTTGTTGGATTGGAGCTTGCCTCAAGGAGGAGGTTGTGGTTGTAAAGAGAGGAGTTGGGTACTCCTTGTGAGAGTCCTAGGTGGACTAGCTAGTGGATTGGAAATCCTTCGTGTGTCGAAGGCGGGGATGTAGAGCTGGGTGCTCGAACCTCGAAACATATCTTGTTGTTTGCACTTGATCCATTGATTCTCTCTCTATCTCTCTCTTTACTTTGTGCCTTGCAACTATTCATATTGTGCATTCATAATTACTTGGCTTGGTTATGTGTGCATCATTTGTTGATTGCACTTGAGTGTATTGCATTAAGTTTTTAAATTCCGCATTGAGTTGACTAGATTAGCATAATCACCTATTCACCCCTCTCTAGGTGACATTTCAGATGTATACAGTTATACATGCTCATACACAGACACCACTATTTGGATACGCAGTTATTGATAATATGAATGAGAACTCAATCTATATGAATGAGATACGTATATCACTATACTGTTGACTTACAACTCATGTGTGAATATATAACCAATGAACCATATACATCTTATTGATAATAGAATTACTAAACAGGAAGGTGAACGATAACGTATATTTGCATACACATATACAGTGAATTACATATATCCTCCACTAATAGAGGTAATAAGCTGAGAATCAAACTATAATAAATGGTCAAATTATCGTAATATGATGAATTGATTGTTATCTGAGTGTATGTACACATGCAGTGAACTACATGAAATTCTTCGGAAATAGAGTTGATGAGCTGGAAAGCAAACCATAGTATTTAATTGATATTCATATCATTACTGTTGGCCCAAAGGCGTATCACTCTAGTTTTGATGATGATCAACTCATGTAGTTATGGTACTAATGATCTTGTGTTTATTTAGTCTCAGATTTGTGATCAAGATCTTAGTAGGTGTGTAGCTTCAACAAAGGATTTATAGACAAGTTTTGGAGCTAGCACGGTTTGATTCAAGAGCCTACGCATCAAGACCACATCAAGTACTCAAGAGGAGTCTAGCTCATTGGATCAAGTTTGGACCAAGTCAAGAAAGATGAGAAGACTTCAAGAAGAAGACTAGAGTCTATGTTTGTTTTTATAAGATTTTGTTTTAGTTAAAATGTAAAGGATAGAATAGTTGGTGGATTGCTCAAGTTACGATATACACACACACTCTTGATTTAGAAGAGTTTTCATAAAAGAATTTCTATTTTGAAAAAATATAAAAGAGTTTTCATTTTAGAAAAATACCGATTTGATTTTTGGAATTCAAAGTATATATGTCTTAACCAAAATCATGTTTAGTGCTTAATGTCAAAAACATTGATATTTCACCATGTATGTGTAGTGGATCATATCTATACACTCTATGCTTTAAAAGTGTTTAAAATATCTTATTTTTGTATTTGGAGAAGTTTTGGAAAAATAAGTTTTGAAAAAATCAATTTTGGAAAAATAAAGTTTTTGTTTTTAGCCAAAATTTTCAAGTTACAAAAATAGTTCAAATTGTTTGTAACATGTCTTGATTTTACTCAAACATGTTTGTATATCAAAGTATTATACTGAAACTATTTTTGTAAATTTTTCGTGAATTTATGGGATTTATTTAAGAAATAAAAACCAACTTTTTCAATCCCTAAAACTGACCTGTCTGGCTTCTGTCGGTCGACTGGACCGGTCGACCGAGCTAGGAGTCGGTCGACCGACGTGCACAGAACGTGCACGCCAGATCTGCTGGAGGGCCGGTCGACCGACCCGGTCGACTCTCTGGAAAGCCCTGGTCGACCGGCTTTGCTCTCTGTTCCAGGCAGCGGTCGACCGACGCCCCAACGGTCAGATCTGACCGTTGGCGGTAGACCGGGCCGGTCGACCGTCAGCCGCCAAGGCTGAAAAATGTCCCAACAGCTAGTTTTTTCTAGCCCTATAAATATGGGGGTTTTGGGGCTGTTTTACATAAGATTTTTCAAGTGGTTTTGCACCAGTTTTTCCAACTCTTTTAAGAGGTTTTCTCCACTTGTATTTGAGCCAAATACTTCCATTCAAAAGGAGAATTTATCAAGAGTTTTAAAAGTGATTTTCTTGTGTTTTCCTCCACCATTTCAATCCTAGTTTTCTCACGCAACACTTGAGCTATCCATTGTTATATCTACCTATAGGGATCTTTATTGTGAGAGGATTTTAGGTGATCAAAGTGTTGTGATCACCAAAGTTCATCTTTATACTTTGAGGAGGCGGACTTGCGGGTTCGCGGTGTTTCAAGTTTGTGTGTGAACTCGGTGTTTGAGGTGCAGCCTCGGCGAGCTTGTGGGCTTGCAGTGTGTACGGGACTATAGAGTCCAAGGAGTTCAAGTGTGAACTCGCCTTATAGGTATTGCGGCACCGAGTGATCCGGTGGGATCGGTTTATAGTGGAAATCCTTCAAGTGTTGAAGGCGGGGACGTAGAGCAAGTGTGCTCGAACCTCGAAACAAATCTCCTGTGTTTGCGATTACTCTCTCTTTATCTCTTACTTGCCTTTATATCTTGCATGCTAATATTGTCTTTTTCTTTATATGCTTGATATATATTTGTGCTCATATTGTTATATGCTTGGGGATTGTTTGCTAACACTTGTATTCAACCAAGAGAGCCAACGCGGCACCTCAACTCTTATTTAGAGGAATCTTGAGGAGTTAGTCCAGAGCCCTTCACGGGGAATCCGGCTACACTCTTGTGTTATACGTGGTGTTTAGTTTAATAAGTTTTAATTCCGCATTAATTGTCCATTAGATTAGCTCATCACCTATTCACCCCCTTCTAGGTGATTTACAATTGGTATCAGAGCCAAGTACTCTTGATTTGGGTCTAACAACCTAGAGTTAAAGATCCTCATTTATAGCTAATCACAATATTTGTTTACACACACCATGGATTTCATGTCACCTCCCACTTTTGACATTCTTAACACCCAAACTTGGAAAGTTAAGATGTCTTTGTACCTCAAAGCCTTAGGTATTAATGTTTATTTTGCCACTACTAAAGATTCATATTGTTTAAATGGCAAAAATATTGAGGCTAATGCAAAAGCCCTACATGCTTTAAAGAGTACACTAAATGATGATTATTTATCTAGAGTTGCTAATCTTGATTCGGCTTTTGTAGTATGAAACTCGTTGATCTCCCT
Source organism: Agave tequilana (assembly GCA_038442645.1). NCBI lineage: Eukaryota > Viridiplantae > Streptophyta > Magnoliopsida > Asparagales > Asparagaceae > Agave > Agave tequilana. The sequence goes on from JAVJIF010015006.1 coordinate 94,633, forward strand.
TGGCGAATAAGAATAATACTATGCGGGGAGCAATTCGAATATTGGAAGTGACACCTCCAACGTGTGTTACATGGTCCAAGGGGATACCCCCTTGAGGTAACTACCGAATACGAGGTAGAAAAAGATGTTGATATGTCTTATAATGAGATCGAATCATTTTGTCAACAACTTCTAGAAAAATATGAATTGCTTAAAAAGGATAATAAAAATTTGAAAAAGAAATTTGATTGCATGATAAAAGAAAATGATTCTTTTAAAAATAAGTTTGCATGTTTTGAAAAAGAAAATGAAAATTTGAAAAATGAAAATATTTCCTTTCTTTCTAAATTAAATAACATGTGTGAAGGAAATAATACTTTGAAAAATAAAATTGTTTTGGTGGAAAATCAAAAAGAAGTTGCTTTGCAAGAAAACAACTCTTTAAAGAGAAAAATTATTGAAAAAGAAAAGTTAATGTTTCTAAAAAGAAAAAGACTATTGATCATGCTCTTCATGCCACAACCATTGATAAAAATGAAGTTAAATTTTTGAAAAATAAAATTAATTGTTTGAGCTCAATTTTGAGCACATGTGCATTTAATCATAAGAAGTTAGAATCCTTGTTTCAAAAGAAATAAGTTCCCCATATTCATGCACAACACCCTCATCATGCATATGCACATTTTGCACGCTACGATCACCCTCACACTCATATGCATCCTAGAGTGTACACTTGTACACATTGTGGCCGCAAAGGCCATTTAGCAAAGTTTTGTTTTGATAAGATACATCATATTAATTTTGCTAATAAGAAAAATGTTTGGGTTCCATTAGATGCTAGCCCTTATGGACCCAAAAGAAAATGGGTATCAAAATCCACACCTTGTGTATTTGATGTAGGTGCGGGCTCTCACAAAACGTGAGAGGGATGATACCTTGGTAGTGGATGTATGGACTTGATGGACACATATTTGATGCACTGCTATCAAGGAGGTTTGGTGGGACAACCACCATATTTTAGAGAATTAGAGTATAGTTCTTTATTTTGGTAACTATCTCTAAACTCCTAATTTATTTACATGCTTGTTCATATATGATATTTTTAGCATGTTCATGTTTTATTTGTTTTGTACTTCATGTGGTAAATACTAGTTTAAATGTAGTTTTTATCAAAACTTGTGTTTATACTTGTACAAGTAGTGAACAACATTTGATTCATATACGTTTGCATTTCATTGTTCATTTGTACTCACTATATGCACATGTATAGTCTAGTTTTTATGATTCTCTCATTTACACTTGTTTTGCCTATTTTTATGTTTTGCTTCATGTATATGCAATTTTTATTCAAATCTAATAAATATACATGTATGCCCCTTGAGTCTCTTGCCTTGATGCAAACTATTTCATAGACTCATTTTATGTTTGGGATATGTATGCATGTTGTTAGTTTTGGATAAACCATACATATACCTAGAAGTTTGTTTTTTAAGATGAAAAATAAATTTTTATGACTTTCATCTTTAATTGAAAAATGAATTTTCATGATTTTTGTTTTGATAAAATGATATTTGTTTCAAGCTTTATTAATTATCTTCATGAGAAATGCTAATTACATGATTTTTGTGCACTCACACTTTATTCGTTTATTCATGAGTTTGTTTCATGATTATTTTTGAACCTTATAGATTTCGAGTGTCAAACTTTATGTATTTAGTATGTTTCATGATAGACATATGATTTGGTTTCATGTTTTGAAGGATCTTTAACTAGTTTTTTAAAAATTATTTTAACTAGTTATTATTCTTCATTTGGTAGTGTTTTCAATACTAAAAATATTTTTCAAACTCTATTTTGAAAACCACTACCAACACCGTCATGGGTGGACGGATGGGCGAGTATGCCTTGTAAGCTTTATTAAAAAATCTTTTATCTTGAGCATATAAAGGGTGGTAGTTATGAGTTATATACTTGTTTTGCATTGTTAATTTCAATTGGTATCTCAATTGATATTTATTTTTGTATATACTCATATTTTGTTTTCTATATATGTATGCTTCATAATTTCCATAATATCAATTCCTATTGATATTGTCTTTTCATACATATATATATGTTTTGAAAATCAAGCACAATCAAATCATATATATTTATACTTGATTCTCAAGATGTTTACATATTTTAAAGAGCAAAGTTTGTTTATGCTAAGCTTCATTCAAATCATCATTTTCAATTGATTTCTCAATTTATTTTTTATATAAGCTTATGCATTATCTTCAATTGATATATATTTTTTTTACAATCTGTATTTTTATTGTTATCAAAATATACAATATATTTCAATTGGTATCTATTGAACTATTTATTTCAATTGGTATCCATGAAAATTTATATTGGTATCAAGATATAAAATACTTTCTTTCATTCATATCAAAATTTCAAATTGATAAAATGTTTCAATTACTATTAAAATTTAAAATTTGTAATATTTATTTACAATTGATATCTTAAAATTTGATTTACTAAGATATCTCAAAATTTATTTTATTGAGAAAATTAAAAATGTTTTGATTTGTATTTCCTACATGCAAGGGGAGCTTAACATTTCTTCTACATATAGATTCATGATGAGTGTATCTTGTATTGAGGAGCTTGACAACTCTTCTTTATACGATACACGTGTGTAGGCGGAGCTTCACATCTTCTCTTATGTATTGCATATTATGTGTTATGTGAATTAGGGCTTGCCATCCCTTCTTCATGTAATGCATGTATGTAGGGAAGCTAACTTAGCGTCTTCCTCTTCATGAATGTATATCGCATATAACTCTTTATTGATTGATTTGAGTTCACCTCTTTGAGAGGGAGAACATTGTTTTGTGTTTACTTTAACCCCTTTGTTGATGATTGACAAAAAGGGGGAGAAGTATTTTAGGTATATATGCATATTTTCCTTTCTTTATTCATAAAGGGGGAGAAGGATTTATGTTTATGCATATATGTTTTGTTTTACAAATAGGAGAAAAAGAAAACAGAATTTGATGTGTTTAATGCTTGTTTATGCATGTTTATCTTCTTGTATTTGCATACATGTTTATGAGTTTTCATTGCATATCTTATTATTTATTGTTATGCATGAGTCAATGGGGAGCTTCTTTGAAGCTTTACTTTAATCCATGCATATATAACTCCATGAGTTTTGTCATCATCAAAAAGGGGGAGATTGTTGGCCCAAAGGCTTATCACTCTAGTTTTGATGATGATCAACTCATGTAGTTATGGTACAAATGATCTTGTGTTTATTTAGTCTCAGATTTGTGATCAAGATTTTAGTAGGTGTGTAGCTTCAACAAAGGATTTATAGACAAGTTTTGGAGCTAGCACGGTTTGATTCAAGAGCCTATGCATCAAGACCACATCAAGTACTCAAGAGGAGTCTAGCTCGTTGGATAGTGTTTGGACCAAGTCAAGAAAGATGAGAAGACTTCAAGAAGAAGACTTGAGTCTAGGTTTGTTTTTATAAGATTTTGTTTTAGTTAAAATGTAAAGGATAGAATAGTTGGTGGATTGCTCAAGTTACCATATACACACACACTCTTGATTTAGATGAGTTTTCATAAAAGAATTTCTATTTTGAAAAAATATAAAAGAGTTTTCATTTTGGAAAAATACCGGTTTGATTTTTAGAATTCAAAGTATATATGTCTTAACCAAAACCATGTTTAGTGCTTAATGTCAAAAATATAGATATTTCACCATGTATGTGTTGGCCCGAAGGCCCATCACTCTAGTTTTGATGATGATCAACTCATGTAGTTATGTTTACTAATGATCTTGTGTTTAATTAGTGACAGATTTTTGATCAAGATCTTAGTAGGTGCATAGCTTCAACAAAGGATTTGAAGTCAAGTTTTGGAGCTAGCACGGTTTGATCCAAGAGCCATTGGATCGTGTTTGGACCAAGTCAAGAAGATGAGAAGGCTTCAAGTGAAGACTTCAAGAAGATGAAGACTTGTGTCTAGCTTTGTTTTAGTAAGATTTTGTTCTTAGATAAAATGTAAAGGATAGAATAGTTGGTGGATTGCTCAAGTATTCATATACACACACACTCTTGATTAAGTTTGTTTTAGAAAAGAATTTTAACCAAAAATCAAATTGGTATTCAAGTGAAGACTTCAAGTGTTTTGATTTTTGGTATTCAAGTTTTATGTTTTAACCAAAACCATGTTTAGTGCTTAATGTCAAAAACATAGATATTTCACCATGTTTGTGTAGTGGATCATATCCATACACTCTATGCTTTAAATGAGTTTAGAATATCTTGTTTTTGTATTTGGTAAAGTTTTAGAAAAACAAGTTTTGAAAAATCAAGTTTGAAAAATACTGTTTTTCATTTGAGCCAATTTTTCCAACTTACAAAAATAGTCCAAATCATTTGTAACATGCCTTGATTTTGTGCAAGCATGTTTGTTTATCAAAGTATATTGGTAAAACTATTTTTGTAGATTTTCTGTGATTTTATGGAATTTTATGTGAGCCAAAAAGACCAAGTTTTTAATCCCTTAACTTTGTTTCCTGGCTTCAGCCGGTCGACCGGGACGGTCGGCCGCAGCTTGAAGTCGGCCGACCGTCACGGTCGAACGACGTGCACAGACGTGCACGCCAGTTCTGGCAGGAGGCCGGTCGACCGACTCGGTCGACCGACTCGGTCGACCGTCCAGAGAGCTCTGCTCTCTGGAAAGGCCCTGGTCGACCGGGCGGTCGACCGGACAGAGAGATTGCTCTCTGTATCCTGGCTCGGTCGACCGATCAGTCGACCGATGGCACAACGGTCTGAAATATGACCGTTGGCCGGTCGACCGGGCGGTCGACCGACAATTCTGTCAGACCCCAACGGCTAGTTTTTTTAGCCCTATAAATTTGGGGGTTTGGGCATTGTTTTTAAACAAGATTATTAGTGGACTTTGAGCCAGTTTTTCTCACTCCATTAAAAGAGTTTTCTCCACTAATTTGAGAGCTAATACTTCCAATCAAAAGAGGAGTTTTTATCAAGAGTGTTAAAAGAGATTTCTTTGAGTTTTCCTCCACCATTTCTTTCCTTGTTTTCTCACACAACACTTGAGCTTTCCATTGCTATATCTACCTATAGGAGTTTGTTGTGAGAGGATTTAGGTGATCAAAGTGTTGTGATCACCAAAGTTCTACTTTGTTTCTTTAAAGAAGCGGACGTGTGTGTTCGCATTGTTTCGGGTCCTAGTGAGGACTCGGTGTTTCGAGTTCGGGTGCGAACTCTTTGTTTGAGGTGCGGCCTGGCGAGCCGGTGGGCTTGCGGTGTGTACGGACTAGGGAGTCCGAGAGTTGTAGGTGTTGCGGCACCGAGTGATCCGGTGGGATCGATTATAGTGGAAATCCTTCGTGTATCGAAGGCGGGGATGTAGAGCAAGTGTGCTCGAACCTCGAAACAAATCCCTTGTGTTTGCGATTGCTCACTCTCTCTCTCTCTCTTTGTCTCTTGTTTATATCTTGCATTCCTTTATTGTGTTTATCTTTATATGCATGATATAGTTGTGTGCCTAATTGATATATGCTTGGGGATTGTTTGCTAACACTTGTATTTAACCAAGAGAGCCAACGCGGCACCTCAACCCTTATCTAGGGGAATCTAGAGGAGTTTGTCCAGAGCCCTTCACGGGGAATTTGGCAACACTCTTGTGTTATACGTGGTGTTTAGTGTAAAAGTTTAGTTTAGGTCATTATAGTTTTTAATTCCGTATTATTTGGCATTTAGTGACCTTTAAATTAGCCATCACCTATTCACCCCCCTCTAGGTGATTCTACAATTGGTATCAGAGTCAAGTTCTCTGAATTTGGATCTTACAACCTAGAGTTAAAGATCCTCATTTTAGGCTAATCACAATATTTGTACACACACCATGGACTTCATGTCACCACCCATGTTTGACATTCTTAACATCCATATATGGAAGGTGAAGATGTCCTTGTACCTCAAAGTCCTAGGCATTCATGTTTATCTTGCCATCACTAAAAATTCATATTGTTTAAATGGCAATAATTTTGAGGCTAATGCAAATGCCCTTCATGCTATAAAGTCAACCCTAAATGATGATTATTTATCTAGGATTTCTAATATTGATTCGGCTTTTGTAGCATGGAACACCCTCCTCTCCCTTGGCGAAAAAGATCAATACTATGCGGGGAGCGACTCGGATGTTGGAAGTGACACCTCCAACTTGTGCTACATGGTCCAAGGGGATAACCCCCTTGAGGTAACTACCGAATCTGAGGTAGATGAAGATAACATGTCATATGATGAGCTCACTTGTTTTTGTCAACAATTACTTGAGAAATATGACATGCTTAGAAAAGATAATAAATTTTTGAAAAAGAAATTTGATTGCATGCATAAGGAAAATGATTCATTTAGAACTAAGGTTGCATGCATGGAAAAAGAAAATGAAATTTTGAAAAATGAGAATATTTTCTTGATGTCTAAATTGAATGATTTATGTGAAGGGAATATGTCTTTGAAAAATAAAATTGTTTTGGCGGAAAAACAAAAGGAAGTCGTTTTCAAGAAAACACGTCTTTGAAAAAGAAAAATTTTGAAAAAGAACAAGAAAATGTTTTTAAAAGGAATAAGAAAATTGTTTCTCATTCTCATCATGCTTTACATGCTACTATTAATGAAAATGAGATTAATCTTTTGAAAAATAAAGTAGATTGTTTGAGCTCCATTTTGAGCTCATGTGCATTTAACCATTCTAAATTGGAGTCCTTATTTACAAAGAAACAAACTCCACATGTTTATGCACATCATCATGCATATGCACACTTTGCACGCCATGATCACAAACACACTCATATGCATCCTAAGGTGTACAAATGTACACATTGTGACCGCAAAGGCCATTTATCAAAATTTTGTTTTGACAAGTTGCATCATTTATATTTTGCTAATAAAAATGTTTGGGTGCCTTACAAGACTAACCCCAAGGACCCAAAAGAAAATGGGTACTTTTGATGTAGGTGAGGGCTCTCACAAGACGTGAGAGGAATGGTGCCTTGATGGTGGATTCACATGGATTTGATGGACACATATATAGATGCATCGCTATCAAGGAGGTTTGGTGGGTCAACCACCATGTTTGGAGTTTTGAAACATAGTTTCTTAGTTGGTAACTATTTCTAAACTCTTAATTTATTTACATGCTTATTCATATGTCATATTTTTAGCATGTTCATGTTTTAATTGTTTTTGTGCTTCATGTGGTAAATACTAGTTTAAATGTAGTTTTTATCAAAACTTGTATTTATACATGTACAAATAGTGAGAACAAATTGATTCATATATGTTTGCACTTCATGCTCATTTGTACCCACTATATGCACATATATAGGCTAGTTTTGATGATTCTTTCATTTATACTTGTCTTGCCTATTTTCATGTTTTACTTCATGTGTATGTATTTTTAAATTCAAATCTAATAAATATACATGTATACCCGTGAGTCTCTTGCCTTCATGCAAATACCTTTAATAGACTCTATTATGTTTGGGATATGTATGCATATTGTTAGATTTAAATAAATCATACATATACCTTGAAGTTTGTTTTAATGAAAAATGAATTTTTATGTTTTATAAAATAAAATAAATAATTTGTTTTGATCATTTTGAGCTTCATTGACTATTTTCGTGAAAATACTAGTTACATGATTTTTAAACACTCACACCTTATTTGTTTATTCATGACTTTCTTTCATAATTATTTTTGAGCTTTATGGACCATGAGTGCTTGAATTTTTGTGTATTTAGTATGATTCATGAAAAACATATGATTTGGTTTCATGTTTTTGAAGGATCTTTAACTAGTTTTTCAAAAAAAAATAATTTAACTAGTTATTTATTCTTCAATGTTTATGAGATATACACATGATCCTATTATTGTTTCAATTGGTATCATTGAATCATTTCAATTGGTATCAATTTGACTCTATTTTTGTATATACTCATATTTTGTTTTCTTATATATGTATGTATCAATTTCAATTGGTATACTCATTTTTCATATATATATATATGAGTTATTTGTGCTTGAGTTAAAATTGTTTTACATGTTTAAAGCACAAAGTTGTTTATGATAAGAAAATAAAATTTTTAAGAAAAATTCTCAAGATTTGTTTTATTGAGAAAATTCAAAATTTTTGTTTTAGAAGAAAAATTCAAAATTTTTGATTTGTATTGCCTATATGCAAGGAGAGCTTAACAACTCTTCTACATATAGATTCATGTTGAGTGTATTGTATATTGAGGAGCTTGACAACTCTTCTTTATGTGGTACACGTGTGTAGGGGGAGCTTCACATCTCCTCTTATGCATTACATAATATGTGTTATGTGAATTGGGGCTTGTCATCCCTTCTTCATGTAATGCATATGTGTAGGGAAGCTAACTTAACGTCTTCCTCTTCATGAATGTATATCGCATATAATCCTTTATTGATTGATTTATGTTTACCCTTTCATTGATTCCTTGTTTCGGACAAAAAGGGGGAGAAAAATTTATTTGATTTTGTTTTTTACTTTAACCCCTTTGTTGATGATTGACAAAAAGGGGGAGAAGTATTTGATATATATGCATGTTTTCCTTGCTTAAGGGGGAGAAGTATTTGTTTTCCTTGCTTAAGGAGGAGTAGTTTTTTATGTTTATGCATATATGTTTTGTTTTGCAAATAGGAGAAAAAGAATTTGATTTGTTTTATGCTTGATTGGCATGTTTATCTCCTAGATTTGCATACATGTTTATGAGCATACATTAAATATTTATTATTTATTTGTGATGCAAAAGTTAAGGGGGAGCTTCTTTGAAGTTTTACCTTAATCCATGCATATATAACTTCATGAGTTTTGTCATCATCAAAAAGGGGGAGATTGTTGGCCAGAAGGCCCATCACTCTAGTTTTGATGATGATCAACTCATGTAGTTATGTTTACTAATGATCTTTTGTTTAATTAGTGACAGATTTTTGATCAAGATCTTAGTAGGTGCATAGCTTCAACAAAGGATTTGAAGTCAAGTTTTGGAGCTAGCACGGTTTGATCCAAGAGCCATTGGATCGTGTTTGGACCAAGTCAAGAAGATGAGAAGGCTTCAAGTGAAGACTGCAAGAAGATGAAGACTTGTGTCTAGGTTTGTTTTAGTAAGATTTTGTTTTTAGATAAAATGTAAAGGATAGAATAGTTGGTGGATTGCTCAAGTATTCATATACACACACACACTCTTGATTAAGTTTGTTTTAGAAAAGAATTTTAACCAAAAACCAAACTGGTATTCAAGTGAAGACTTCAAGTGTTTTGATTTTTGGTATTCAAGTTTTATGTTTTAACCAAAACCATGTTTAGTGCTTAATGTCAAAAACATAGATATTTCACCATGTTTGTGTAGTGGATCATATCCATACACTCTATGCTTTAAATGAGTTTAGAATATCTTGTTTTTGTATTTGGTGAAGTTTTGAAAAAACAAGTTTTGAAAAATCAAGTTTGGAAAATACTGTTTTTCATTTGAGCCAATTTTTTCAACTTACAAAAATAGTCCAAATCATTTGTAACATGCCTTGATTTTGTGCAAGCATGTTTGTTTATCAAAGTATATTGGTAAAACTATTTTTGTAGATTTTCTGTGATTTTATGGGATTTTATGTGAGCCAAAAAGACCAAGTTTTTAATCCTTTAACTTTGTTTCCTGGCTTCAGCCGGTCGACCGGGATGGTCGGCCGCAGCTTGAAGTCGGCCGACCGTCACGGTCGACCGATGTGCACAGACGTGCACGCCAGTTCTGGCAGGAGGCCGGTCGACCGACTCGGTCGACCGTCCAGAGAGCTATGCTCTCTTGAAAGGCCCCGGTCGACCGGGCGGTCGACCGGACAGAGAGACTTGCTCTCTGTATCCTGACTCGATTGACCGACCGGTCGACCGATGGCACAACGGTCTGAAATATGACCGTTGGCCGGTCGACCGGGCGGTCGACCGACAGTTCTGTCAGACCCCAACGGCTAGTTTTTCTAGCCCTATAAATTCGGGGGTTTGGGCATTGTTTTTAAACAAGATTTTTAGTGGACTTTGAGCCAGTGTTTCCCACTCCATTAAAAGAGTTTTCTCCACTAATTTGAGAGCTAATACTTTCAATCAAAAGGGGAGTTTTTATCAAGAGTGTTAAAAGAGATTTCTTTGAGTTTTCCTCCACCATTTCTTTCCTTGTTTTCTCACACAACACTTGAGCTTTCCATTGCTATATCTACCTATAGGAGTTTGTTGTGAGAGGATTTTAGGTGATCAAAGTGTTGTGATCACCAAAGTTCTACTTTGTTTCTTTGAGGAGGCGGACGTGTGTGTTCGCATTGTTTCGGGTCGTAGTGAGGACTCGGTGTTTCGAGTTCGGGTGCGAACTCTTTGTTTGAGGTGCGGCCTCGGCGAGCCGGTGGGCTTGCGGTGTGTACGGACTAGGGAGTTCGAGAGTTGTAGGTGTTGCGGCACCGAGTGATCCGGTGGGATCGATTATAGTGGAAATCCTTCGTGTGTCGAAGGCGGGGATGTAGAGCAAGTGTGCTCGAACCTCGAAACAAATCCCTTGTGTTTGCGATTGCTCACTCTCTCTCTCTCTCTCTATCTCTTGTTTATATCTTGCATTCCTTTATTGTGTTTATCTTTATATGCATGATATAGTTGTGTGCCTAATTGATATATGCTTGGGGATTTTTTGCTAACACTTGTATTTAACCAAGAGAGCCAACGCGGCACCTCAACCCTTATCTAGGGGAATTTAGAGGAGTTTGTCCAGAGCCCTTCACGGGGAATTCGGCAACACTCTTGTGTTATACGTGATGTTTAGTGTAAAAGTTTAGTTTAGGTCATTATAGTTTTTAATTCCGCATTATTTGGCATTTAGTGACCTTTAGATTAGCCATCACCTATTCACCCCCCCTCTAGGTGATTCTACATTATGTGTAGTGGATCATATCCATACACTCTATGCTTTAAAAGTATTTAAAATATCTTGTTTTTGTATTTGGAGAAGTTTTGGAAAAACCAATTTGAAAAAATACAGTTTTTGTTTGTAGCCAAAATTTTCAAGTTACAAAAATAGTTCAAATTGTAATATGTCTTGATTTTTCTCAAACATGTTTGTATATCAAAGTATTATACTGAAACTATTTTTTTAGATTTTTCGTGAATTTATGGGATTTATTTAAGAAATAAAAACCAAGTTTTTCAATCCCTAAAACTGACCTGTCTGGCTTCTGTCGGTCGACCGAGGTAGGAGTCGGTCGACCGGGACGGTCGACCGACGTGCGCAGAACGTGCACGCCAGATCTGGAGGGCCGGTCGACCGCAGAGAGCTTCTGCTCTCTGGAAAGCCCCGGTCGACCGGGCCAGTCGACCGGCAGAGAGCTCTGCTCTCTGTTCCAGGCAGCGGTCGACCGGGCCGGTCGACCGACGCCCCAACGGTCAGAAATCTGACCGTTGGCGGTCGACCGGGCCGGTCGACCGTCAGCCGCCAAGGCTGAAAAATGCCCCAACGGCTAGTTTTTTCTAGCCATATAAATATGGGGGTTTTGGGGCTGTTTTACATAAGATTTTTCAAGTGGTTTTGCACCAGTTTTTCCAACTCTTTTAAGAGGTTTTCTCCACTTGTATTTGAGCCAAATACTTCCATTCAAAAGGAGAGTTTATCAAGAGTTTTAAAAGTGATTTTCTTGTGTTTTCCTCCACCATTTCAATCCTAGTTTTCTCACGCAACACTTGAGCTATCCATTGCTATATCTACCTATAGGGATCTTTGTTGTGAGAGGATTTTAGGTGATCAAAGTGTTATGATCACCAAAGTTCATCTTTTTACTTTGAGGAGGCAGACTTGCAAGTTCGCGGTGTTTCGAGTTCGTGTGTGAACTCGATGTTTGAGGTGCGGCCTCGGCGAGCTTGTGGGCTTGCGGTGTGTACGGGACTAAAGAGTCTAAGGAGTTCAAGTGTGAACTCGCCCTGTAGGTGTGCGGCACCGAGTGATCCGGTGGTATCGGTTTATAGTGGAAATCCTTCAAGTGTTGAAGGCGGGGACGTAGAGCAATTGTGCTCGAACCTCGAAACAAATCTCCCGTGTTTGCGATTGCTCTCTCCTTCTCTTACTTGCCTTTATATCTTGCATGCTAATATTGTCTTTATCTTTATATGCTTGATATATATTTGTGCTCATATTGTTATATGCTTGGGGATTGTTTGCTAACACTTGTATTCAACCAAGAGAGCCAACGCGACACCTCAACTCTTATTTAGAGGAATCTTGAGGAGTTAGTTTAGAGCCCTTCACGGGGAATCCGGCTACACTCTTGTATTATACGTGGTGTTTAGTTTAATAAGTTTTAATTCTGCATTAATTGTCCATTAGATTAGCTCATCACCTATTCACCCCCCTCTAGGTGATTTACAATTACTACATTGGTTGTTATTAGCATGCAAATATAAATATGTTTTTTGCATTCATGCCCATTGGAGGAAGGGCCGGGCGAGAGCCGGTAGGAGGCGGAAGACGATATTATTGCCTTTTATACGTACATATATATAGGAGGAAGGGGCCGGGCGGGAGCCAGTAGGAGGGAAAGACGGTGCTATTGTTATTGGATATTTATACATATGCACACGTATATATATAGGAGGAAGGGGACGGGCGGGAATTGGTAAGAAGGGAAGATGGTGATATTGTGTTATATATATCTTTATAGAAGAAGGAAGGGGTCGAGCGGGAGTCGGCAGGAGGGGGGAAGACGGAGAATTTTCACACTTCATGTGTGAATTGCATATGCATATGAATAATGTATAATACATATCTCATTAAATATGGCATGTGAATGTTGTGAAGTGTAATGTGATATTGTGATATGTGGAGCGTGATAAGATTACATGATATAAAAGTGTTTTGTGATGCACGTATTATCTGAATGCATAAACTATGTATAAGATAGTGAGGGCGTGATTGGCACGCCCGTGCATGATATATGAAATACGTATTGATACATACTATGAATACATAAGAAGAGTTTGATAATAAACTATAATTGCCGAGCTAATATTTTACTGAACTTATAGACCCTTTAACATGTGGCATAGAATACAGAAAATATCATAAGAAATCAATGACCAAAAGAGTCGGACCGTCCCCGAAGATTATGGAGCCCAATTGTTTCATCACATGTTATTAATTCTCTGTTTCTCTCGGTCATCCAAATCTGCTCTATTACTCGAAAAATTATGCTTATTATTGATTATATTTACCATTCTCTGATTTGCTTCTATCTATACTCACTGAGCTATTAAGCTTACCCCCTCTCAGTTTCATGTTTTCAAGTCGCGTCATGGCGGGTGACCAACTTTAGGTTTATGCATTTTGTAGAAAATTTTTCTAATAATGAAATTTAGTTCTTGTTGTATATATTCATTATCCTATTTGACGTGTACTTATACCAAGTGTTAGTATTGTTAGATGGATAGTCTGAATTCATGTATTTTATGGAGATATGAGTTTGGTGATGATTATGATGAGTTGGAGTTAAAGATAGTTTGGCATTATTCTGTGGATACCGAGTGGGGTGCTCTCGAGTATTTAATTATTGAGTTTTCATATAAGTAGGCCGTTGTGAGCCGAATTATTATTATGATTGCTGGGTGATTGTTGAATTGGTTTATATGTTTGGATTGAGAATAAGTAGGTTGGTGTTAGCCGAAATTATTGTGATATGAAATGTATATTTGGACATTTTAGTATTTACAAAAGAGGGGCTGCTGAAATTTTCAAGAATATTGGAGATGAGAATGATAATCTGTTGATCAATATAGATGTTTATGTAAATTGAGATTATTAGGATTTGAGACCGTTACAAAAGCGCTGAGCGCTAAGCATGCCTACAAGGTGGACCTGAGAGACCTGACGGTCTAAGCGCACTTCTCTTTCGAGGAAGTGCACGAGAGAGCCCGAAGGCTAAAGTACGTTCGGGGTCAAGCGCACTCTCGGTAGCTATCACGAAACCCATAAGGGTGTAGGCTTAAAACCAATTAGGTAGCTAGCCGGGGAGTGGGTAGAAACCCGAAGTTGGTGCGAGAGTACCTGCACAAGATGTTAGTACCACGCGAGCATACATATAAGCGTGATAATATGTAGACTACCATGGAGAGGAGAAGCTCGGAGGCTGAGTGAAAAGCCCGGAGGCTAAATGCAGCCCGGAGGCTGGGTATAATACCTGCAGAAGTGTTAGTGTCAATCAGACGCATGCAATAAGGCAGTAGTGAGCAACATCGCAGGCCTGATATATGTACAAGAAATAAACTATCATAGTACAAGCATTCATCATAGGCATATACATGTTAAATCATGGGAACTCCCAATACAAAATACATATAAATACAAAATAAAATACATGTTGACCCGACGAAGCGGGAAAACACAAAACGAGGCGAGGACACTCGCCTAAAAAGACTTTAGAAAATCACCGTAATTCTGGAATCCTAGAAACTCGAACACGTGAATGCGCCATAAAATATAATTAATTATATATATAATTTTAAAGAGAGAAAGAGAATAGGAGAGAGAGAAGAGAGAAAGGATGAGAGCTACTGAGAGAAAGAAATCTAGAAAGAGAAAAAGGGAAAACTAGATAAAGAAAATCAAGAGAGAGAAGAGCGAGAAACAATTAGAGAGAGATAGAGTAGAAGGAGAGAGTGTAAATCTCCTAGAGGGGGGGGTGAATAGGTGAAGGCTAATCTAATGGTCACTTAATGCCAAATGATGCGGAAGCTAAAAACAATTATGACCAAATTAATCTTTTTACGCTAAACACTATGTGTAACACAAGAGTGTAGCCGAATTCCCCGTGAAGGGCTCTGGACTAACTCCTCTAGATTTCCCTTGAATGGGTTGAGGTGCCGCGTTGGCTCTCTTAGTTGAATACAAGTGTTAGCAACAATCCCAAGCAAGTATATCAATTATGCACACAATATGAATATCAAGCATGTAAAGATAAGCACAAAGTAAGCATGCAAGATATAATAAGAGACAAAGAGAGAGAGAGAGAGAGAGAGAGAGAGAGAGAGAGAGAGCAATCGCAAACACAAAGGGTTTGTTTCGAGGTTCGAGCACACTTGCTCTACATCCCCGCCTTCGACACACGAAGGATTTCCACTATGCAAGATCCCAATGGATTTCTCCCCGGTGCCGCAACACCTACAAGCCCTCGGACTCCCTAGTCCCGTACACACGCAAGCCCACTAGCTTGCCGAGGCCGCACCTCAAACCACGAGTTCACAACCGAACTCTAAACCACCGCGAGCACACTTGCCCGCCTCCTCAAAGAACAAAGAAAAGATCTTTGGTGATCACAACTCTTTGATCACCTAAAGACACTCTCACTACAACACTCCTATAGAAAGGATAATCAATGGATAGCTCAAGTGTTTGTGTGAGAAAACAAGGAAAGAGATTGATGGTGAAAAACTCAAAGAATCACTTTTAACACTCTTGATAAATTCTTCCCTTTTGATTGGAAGTATTAGCTCTCAAATATGTGGAGAAAACTCTTTAAAAGAATGGGAAAAACTGGCTTAGAAATCTCCAAAAATCTTGATAAAAAACAATGACCAAACCCCCAAATTTATAGGCTGTCAAAAACTAGCCGTTGGGGTTCTGTCAGACCTGTCAGTCGACCGTCCGGTTTACCGCCAACGGTCAAAAATCCGACCGTTGGAGCCTCCGGTCGACCGCCCGGTCGACCCAAAAGAACAGAGAGCACTGCTCTAAGTTCCGGTCGACTGGGTCGGTAGACCGGCCATCTGCCAGGTCAAGGCGTGCACGTCCGTGCACGTCGGTCGACCGAGCCGGTCGACCGACTTCAGAGTTAGTCGACTATCAAGGTAGTAAGTCGACTAGCTGAAGCCTGAAAAACAGTTTTTCTGGGATTTAAAACTAAGTCTTTTGGTTCACATAAAATCTCATAAAATACAAAGAATTTCTACAAAAATAGTTTAACCAATATACTTTGATAAACAAACATGCTTGCACAAAATCAAGACATGTTATAAAAGATTTGGAATATTTTTGTAATATGGAAATATTGGCTCAAATGAAAACTTGTATTTTTCAAAATCTTGTTTTTCCAAAACTCCTTTAAATACAAAAACTAGATATTTTAATTCATTAAAGCATAGAGTGTATGGATATGATCCACTACACAAATAAGATGAAATATCTATGTTTTTGAGCTTAAGCTCTAAATATGGTTTTGGTTAAAACATGTTCATAAGAAATACCAAAAATCAAACATGTATTTTTTCAAAATGAAAGTCTTTTCTAAACTGAAAATTCTTTATGAAAAGACAACTAAATCAAGAGTGTGTGTGTGATATATACTTGAGCAATCCACCAACTACTCTATCCTTTACATTTTATCTAAAAATAAAAATGTTATACCTAGACACAAGTCTTGATCTTGAAGTCTTCCCTTGAAGTCTTCTCATCCTCTTGACTTGGTCCAAGTGCAATCCAACGAGCTCAACAATTGATGTGGTCTTGATGCATAGGCTCGTGAATCAACCGGTGCTAGCTCCAAAACTTGACTTTAAATCATTTGTTGAAGCTTCACACCTACTAAGATCTTGATAACAAATCTGTCACTAATTAAACACAAGATCATTAGTACTATAACTACATGAGTTGATCATCATCAAAACTAGAGTGATAGGCCTTTGGGCCAACAATCTCCCCCTTTTTGATGATGACAAAACTCATGAAGTTATATATGCATGGATTAAAGTAAAGCTTCAAGGAAGCTCCCCCCTCAACTCATGCATAGACATAATTAATAAGATATGGCAATGAAGCACATAAACATGTATACAAATGAATGGAGATAAAACAAATTAAATCTTTTTCTCCTATTTGCAAAACACAAAACATGCATGAACATAAATTCTTCTCCCCTTTAAACAAGGAAAACATGCATATAAACCAAAATCTTTCTCCCCCTTTTTGTCAATCATCAACAAAGGGGTTAAAGTAAAATAAATCAAACAAATCTTCTCCCCCTTTTTGTCAAAAAACAAAGAAATCAAGGAGGGGTAAAATCAAATCGATCAATAGAAATTATATGCGATATACATTCATGAAGAGGAAGACGCTAAGTTAACTTCCCTACACATATGCATTACATGAAGAAGGGATGATAAGCCCCAATTCACATAACACATATTATGTAATGCACAAGAGGAGATGTGAAACTCCCCCTACACACGTGTATCACATAAAGAAGAGCTGTTAAGCTCCTCAATACACAATACACTCAACATGAATCTATATGTAGAAGAGATGTTAAGCTCTCCTTGCATATAGACAATACAAGTCAAAAATTTTAAGTTTTTCTTTAAAATTTTGAACTTTCTTAATAAAACACATTTTGAGATATCAAGTAAACATATTTTTTTATTTTGATATCAATTTTGAAAACATATTGCATAAGCTTTAAGAATTTCCAATTGAAAGTTGAATTAAGCTTAGCATATACATTGTGCTTTAAGAGTGTGAATCAATTGTAAATCAAGCACAAATAGATCACATATATGTATGAAAAGATAATACCAATAGAAATTGATATAATTTAAATTTGAAAGCATTCATACATACAATCAAAATATGAGTATATAAAAATTATATTGATACCAATTGAAAATATCCAATGATACCAATTGAAGAGTAAGCTTATCATATACTCTACCATATGAAGAATTTGCACTAGTTAATATGAAAATGTTTTAAAACTAGTACGGAATCCTTCAAGCAAGGAATAAAGCAAAAAAGTCAATTAATCTCAATATTCCTTTAAATCATGAAGACATGAAAATCATCACACACATTTTTTTTATTAAAAACAAAATTTATATTTCAAGATATATGTATGTTTTGACAACACAATAAGTATACATACATATCCCTTAAACACAATTGAGTCCATATAAATAGATTTACATTAAAGGCAAATGACTCAAGAGGTATACATGTATATCTTAGAGTTTGACAAAATACACATATACATGAAATGAAAACACATGATCATAAATCAAATCCAAAAAGTGGGAATACAAGTTTCAAAATGTATGTATCATCAAAACCAAGCAATACAAGCACATTTCATGGGTTCAAATAAGCATTCAAGCACAAATATAAATAGATTTATTTGTGGCCCACGATATGTACAAGTATAAATCCTAGTGTTGACAAAAACTAACATATAAACTAATATTCAAATCATAAAGCATCAAATAAATTTTGAGAAAACAAAAGAATTTATGATTGAAGAATAGTAAGATCATGTGTATGTCTCATAAACTAATTTGAAGAACAAATAACTAGTTTAAATAGATTTTTGACAAACTAGTTAAGGATCCTTCAAATCAAATCATATATTTTTCATAAATTATACTAAGTACATAAAAATTTAAGCACTCATAGTCCATAAAGCTCAAAATTATCTTGAAAAATAAAAGATGAGTGTTCAAAGGTTATGTAAATGGTATTTTCATGAAAAATAGACAATGAAGCTTAAAATAGACATGAAAATTATTTTTATCAAAACATAAAAATTCATTTTTCTTTCAAATAACTTCAAGGTATATGTATGGTATATCCAAAGCTAACAATATGCATACATATCCCAAGTATAAAAGAGTCTATTAAATGTATTTGCATGAAAGCAAGAGACTCACGGGTATACATGTATATTTATTAGATTTGAATTAAAAATACATATACATGAAGTAAAGCATAAAAATAGGCAAAACATGTATAAAAGAGAATCATCAAAACTAGTCTATATATATGCATATAGTGGATACAAATAAGCATGAAGTTCAAATATATATGAGTCAATTATAGTTCACTATTCATATATGTATAAATGCAAGTTTGACACATTCTACATCTAAGCATGTAAATACCACATGAAGCACACAAAAATATGAACATGCTATATGATATATGAAATTAAAAGCATGTACATAAAAGTAGGAGTTTAGAGATTGTTACCAACTCTAAAGCTCCAAATATGGTGGTTGTCCCACCAAGCTTCCTTGATAGTGATGCGTCTAAGATGTGCCCATAAAGTCCATTGCATCCACCACCAAGGCACCAATTCTCTCACGTTTTGTGAGAGCCCTCACCTATATCAAATACACAAGGTGAGAGTTTTGGTACCCATATTTTCTTGGGTCCTTTGGGGTTAGTCTTGTAAGGAACCCAGACATTTTTATTTTAGTAAAATTAAAATGATGCAATCTATCATAACAAAACTTTGCTAAATGGCCTTTGCGGCCACAATGTGTACATATGTACACCTTAGAATGCTTATGTGTAGGAATGTGATCATGTTGTGTAACATAAGCAAATCCATGATGATGTTGTGCATGAATGTGTGGAGTTTGTTTCTTTGAAAACATAGACTCCAACCTAGTATGATTAAATGCACAAGAGTTCAAAGTTGAACTCAAACCATCCATTTTATTCTTCAAATCTTTAATCTCATTAGTGGTGGCATGTAAAGCATGATGAGATAAAGAATCATTTTTCTTTTTCTTATGAGAAACAAAATCTTTTTCTTTTTCAAAAACTTTTCTTTTCAAAGATTTATTTTCTTGAAAAACAACTTCCTTTTGTTTTTCCACCAAATCAATTTTATCTTTCAAAATAGTGTTCCCTTTACACAAAGCATTTAATTTAGACATAAGGGAAACATTTTCATTTTTCAAAATATTATTTTCTTTTTCTAAGCATGCAATGTTATTCCTAAATGAATCATGTTCTTCATGCATGCAAGCAATATTCTTTTTTAAATTTTTATTATCTTCCTTAATCATGTCATATTTCTCAAGATGTAATTGACAAAATGAAGTGAGCTCATCATATGACATGTTATCATCTTCTACCTCGGATTCGGTAGTTACCTCAAGGGGGTTATCCCCTTGGACCATATAGCACTTGTTGGAGGTGTCGCATTCAACATCCGAATCGCTCCCGGCATAATATAGATCCTTTTCGCCAAGGGAGGTGATGATGTTCCAAGCTACAAAAGCCGAATCAACATTAGAAACTCTAGATAAATATTCATCATTTAGGGTTGACTTTAAAGCATGAAGGGCTTTTGCATTAGCCTCAAATTTCTTGCTATTATTAACATATGAGTCATTAGTGGTAGCAAGATAAACATGAAATCCTAAGGCCTTGAGATACAAGGACATCTTAACCTTCCAAATGTGGATGTTAAGAATGTCAAAAGTGGGTGGTGACATGAAGTCCATGGTGTGTGTACAAAATATTGTGATTAGCCTAAAAATGAGGATCTTTAACTCTAGGTTGTAAGACCCAAATCAGAGTACCAAGCTCTGATACCAATTATAAATCTCCTAGAGGGTGGGTGAATAGGTGATGGCTAATCTAATGGTCACTTAATGCCAAATGATGCGGAAGCTAAAAACAATTATGACCAAATTAATCTTTTTACGCTAAACAATATGTGTAACACAAGAGTGTAGCCAAATTCTCCGTGAAGGGCTCTGGACTAACTCCTCTAGATTCCCCTTGAATGGGTTGAGGTGCCGCGTTGGCTCTCTTGGTTGAATACAAGTGTTAGCAACAATCCCAAACAAGTATATCAATTATGCACACAATATGAATATCAAGCATGTAAAGATAAGCACAAAGTAAGCATGCAAGATATAATAAGAGACAAAGAGAGAGAGAGAGAGAGAGAGAGAGAGAGAGCAATCGCAAACACAAAGGGTTTGTTTCGAGGTTCGAGCACACTTGCTCTACATCCCCGCCTTCGACACACGAAGGATTTCCACTATGCAAGATCCCAATGGATCTCTCCCCGGTGCCGCAACACCTACAAGCCCTCGGACTCCCTAGTCCCGTACACACGCAAGCCCACTAGCTTGTCGAGGCCGCACCTCAAACCACGAGTTCACAACCGAACTCTAAACCACCGCGAGCACACTTGCCCGCCTCCTCAAAGAACAAAGAAAAGATCTTTGGTGATCACAACTCTTTGATCACCTAAAGGCACTCTCACTACAACACTCCTATAGAATGGATAATCAATGGATAGCTCAAGTGTTTGTGTGAGAAAACAAGGAAAGAGATTGATGGTGAAAAACTCAAAGAATCACTTTTAACACTCTTGATAAATTCTTCCCTTTTGATTGGAAGTATTAGCTCTCAAATATGTGGAGAAAACTCTTTTAAAAGAATGGGAAAAACTGGCTTAGAAATCTCCAAAAATCTTGGTCAAAAACAATGACCAAACCCCAAATTTATAGGCTGTCAAAAACTAGCCGTTGGGGTTCTGTCAGACCAGTCGGTCGACCGTCCGATCGACCGCCAATGGTCAAAAATTCGACCGTTGGAGCCTCCGGTCGACCGCCCGGTCGACCCAAAAGAACAGAGAGCACTGCTCTTAGTTCCGGTCGACTGGGTCGGTAGACCGGCCATCTGCCAGGTCAAGGCGTGCACGTCCGTGCACGTCGGTCGACCGAGCCGGTCGACCGACTTCAGAGTTAGTCGACTATCAAGGTAGTAAGTCGACTAGCTGAAGCCTGAAAAACAGTTTTTTTGGGATTTAAAACTAAGTCTTTTGGTTCACATAAAATCCCATAAAATACAAAGAATTTCTACAAAAATAGTTTAACCAATATACTTTGATAAACAAACATGCTTGTACAAAATCAAGACATGTTATAAAAGATTTGGAATATTTTTGTAATATGGAAATATTAGATCAAATGAAAACTTGTATTTTCCAAAATCTTGTTTTTCCAAAACTCCTTTAAATACAAAAACTAGATATTTTGAATTCATTAAAGCATAGAGTGTATGGATATGATCCACTATACAAATAAGATGAAATATCTATGTTTTTGACATTAAGCTCTAAATATGGTTTTGGTTAAAACATGTTCATAAGAAATACCAAAAACCAAACATGTATTTTTCCAAAATGAAATTTTTTTCTAAACTGAAAATTCTTTTATGAAAAGACAACTAAATTAAGAGTGTGTGTGATATATACTTGAGCAATCCACCAACTACTCTATCCTTTACATTTTATCTAAAAATAAAAATCTTATACCTAGACACAAGTCTTAATCTTGAAGTCTTCCCTTGAAGTCTTCTCATCCTCTTGACTTGGTCCAAGTGCAATCCAACGAGCTCAACAATTGATGTGGTCTTGATGCATAGGCTCGTGAATCAACCAGTGCTAGCTCCAAAATTTGACTTTAAATCCTTTGTTGAAGCTCCACACCTACTAAGATCTTGATAACAAATCTGTCACTAATTAAACACAAGATCATTAGTACTATAACTACATGAGTTGTTCATCATCAAAACTAGAGTGATAGGCCTTTGGGCCAACAATCTCCCCTTTTTGATGATGACAAAACTCATGAAGTTATATATGCATGGATTAAAGTAAAGCTTCAAGGAAGCTCCCCCCTCAACTCATGCATAGACATAATTCATAAGATATGGAAATGAAGCACATAAACATGTATGCAAATGAATGGAGATAAAACAAATCAAATCTTTTTCTGCTTTTTGCAAAACACAAAACATGCATGAACATAAATTCTTTTCCCCTTTAAACAAGGAAAACATGCATATAAACCAAAATCTTTCTCCCCCTTTTGTCAATCATCAACAAAGGGGTTAAAGTAAAATAAATCAAACAAATCTTCTCCCCCTTTTTGTCAAAAAACAAAGAAATCAAGGAGGGGTAAAATCAAATTGATCAATAGAAATTATATGCGATATACATTCATGAAGAGGAAGACGCTAAGTTAACTTCCCTACACATATGCATTACATGAAGAAGGGATGATAAGCCCCAATTCACATAACACATATTATGTAATGCACAAGAGGAGATGTGAAACTCCCCTACACACGTGTATCACATAAAGAAGAGATGTTAAGCTCCTCAATACACAATACACTCAACATGAATTTATATGTAGAAGAGATGTTAAGCTCTCCTTGCATATAGACAATACAAGTCAAAAATTTTAAGTTTTTCTTTAAAATTTTGAACTTTCTTAATAAAACCCATTTTGAGATATCAAGTAAACATATTTTTTTATTTTGATATCAATTTTGAAAACATATTGCATAAGCTTTAAGAATTACCAATTGAAAGTTGAATTAAGCTTAGCATATACATTGTGCTTTAAGAGTGAGAATCAAATGTAAATCAAGCACAAATAGATCACATATATGTATGAAAAGATAATACCAATAGAAATTGATATAATTTAAATTTGAAAGCATTCATACATACAATCAAAATATGAGTATATAAAAATCATATTGATACCAATTGAAAATATCCAATGATACCAATTGAAGAGTAAGCTTATCATATACTCTACCATATGAAGAATTTGCACTAGTTAATATGAAAATGTTTTAAAACTAGTACGGAATCCTTCAAGCAAGGAATAAAGCAAAAATGTCAATTAATCTCAATATTCCTTTAAATCATGAAGACATGAAAATCATCACACACATTTTTTTTATTAAAAACAAAATTTATATTTCAAGATATACGTATGTTTTGACAACACAATAAGTATACATACATATCCCTTAAACACAATTGAGTCCATATAAATAGATTTGCATTAAAGGCAAATGACTCAAGAGGTATACATGTATATCTTAGAGTTTGGCAAAATACACATATACATGAAATGAAAACACATGATCATAAATCATATCTAAAAAGTGGGAATACAAGTTTAAAAATGTATGTATCATCAAAACCAAGCAATACAAGCACATTTCATGGGTTCAAATAAGCATTCAAGCACAAATATAAATAGATTTATTTGTGGCCCACGATATGTACAAGTATAAATCCTAGTGTTGACAAAAACTAACATATAAACTAATATTCAAATCATGAAGCATCAAATAAATTTTGAGAAAACAAAAGAATTTATGATTGAAGAATAGTAAGATCATGTGTATGTCTCATAAACTAATTTGAAGAACAAATAACTAGTTTAAATAGATTTTTGACAAACTAGTTAAAGATCCTTCAAATCAAATCATATATTTTTCATGAATTATACTAAGTACATAAAAATTCAAGCACTCATAGTCCATAAAGCTCAAAATTATCTTGAAAAATAAAAGATGAGTGTTCAAAGGTTATGTAAATGGTATTTCATGAAAAATAGACAATGAAGCTTAAAATAGACATGAAAATTATTTTTATCAAAACATAAAAATTCATTTTTCTTTCAAATAACTTCAAGGTATATGTATGATATATCCAAAGCTAACAATATGCATACATATCCCAAGTATAAAAGAGTCTATTAAATGTATTTACATGAAAGCAAGAGACTCACGGGTATACATGTATATTTATTAGATTTGAATTAAAAATACATATACATGAAGTAAAGCATAAAAATAGGCAAAACATGTATAAAAGAGAATCATCAAAACTAGTCTATACATATGCATATAGTGGATACAAATGAGCATGAAGTTCAAATATATATGAGTCAATTGTAGTTCACTATTCATATATGTATAAATGCAAGTTTGACACATTCTACATCTAAGCATGTAAATACCACATGAAGCACACAAAATATGAACATGCTATATGATATATGAAATTAAAAGCATGTACATAAAAGTAGGAGTTTAGAGATTGTTACCAACTCTAAAGCTCCAAATATGGTGGTTGTCCCACCAAGCTTCCTTGATAGTGATGCATCTAAGATGTGCCCATAAAGTCTATTGCATCCACCGCCAAGGCACCAATTCTCTCACGTTTTGTGAGAGCCCTCACCTATATCAAATACACGAGGTGAGAGTTTTGGTACCCATATTTTCTTGAGTCCTTTGGGGTTAGTCTTGTAAGGAAGCCAAACATTTTTATTTTTAGTAAAATTAAAATGATGCAATCTATCATAACAAAACTTTGCTAAATGGCCTTTGCGGCCACAATGTGTACATATGTACACCTTAGAATGCTTATGTGTAGGAGTGTGATCATGTTGTGCAACATAAGCAAATGCATGATGATGTTGTGCATGAATGTGTGGAGTTTGTTTCTTTGAAAACATAGACTCCAACCTAGTATGATTAAATGCACAAGAGTTCAAAGTTGAACTCAAACCATCCATTTTATTCTTCAAATCTTTAATCTCATTAGTGGTGGCATGTAAAGCATGATGAGATAAAGAATCATTTTTCTTTTTTTATGAGAAACAAAATCTTTTTCTTTTTCAAAAACTTTTCTTTTCAAAGATTTATTTTCTTGAAAAACAACTTCCTTTTGTTTTTCCACCAAATCAATTTTATCTTTCAAAATAGTGTTCCCTTCACACAAAGCATTTAATTTAGATGTAAGGGAAACATTTTTATTTTTCAAAACATTATTTTATTTTTCTAAGCATGCAATGTTATTCCTAAATGAATCATGTTCTTCATGCATGCAAGCAATATTCTTTTTCAAATTTTTAATATCTTCCTTAATCATGTCATATTTCTCAAGAAGTAATTGACAAAATGAAGTGAGCTCATCATATGACATGTTATCATCTTCTACCTCGGATTCGGTAGTTACCTCAAGGGGGTTATCCCCTTGGACCATATAGCACTTGTTGGAGGTGTCGCTTCCAACATCCGAATCGCTCCTGGCATAATATAGATCCTTTTCGTCAAGGGAGGTGATGTTGTTCCAACCTACAAAAGCCGAATCAACATTAGAAACCCTAGATAAATATTCATCATTTAGGGTTGACTTTAAAGCATGAAAGGCTTTTGCATTAGCCTCAAAATTCTTGCTATTATTAACATATGAATCATTAGTGGTAGCAAGATAAACATGAAATCCTAAGGCCTTGAGGTACAAGGACATCTTAACCTTCCAAATGTGGATGTTAAGAATGTCAAAAGTGGGTGGTGACATGAAGTCCATGGTGTGTGTACAAAATATTGTGATTAGCCTAAAAATGAGGATCTTTAACTCTAGGTTGTAAGACCCAAATCAGAGTACCAAGCTCTGATACCAATTGTAAATCTCCTAGAGGGGGGTGAATAGGTGATGGCTAATCTAATAGTCACTTAATGCCAAATGATGCGGAAGCTAAAAACAATTATGACCAAATTAATCTTTTTACGCTAAACACTATGTGTAACACAAGAGTGTAGCCGAATTCCCCGTGAAGGGCTCTGGACTAACTCCTCTAGATTCCCCTTGAATGAGTTGAGGTGCCGCGTTGGCTCTCTTGGTTGAATACAAGTGTTAGCAACAATCCCAAGCAAGTATATCAATTATGCACACAATATGAATATCAAGCATGTAAAGATAAGCACAAAGTAAGCATGCAAGATATAATAAGAGACAAAGAGAGAGAGAGAGAGCAATCACAAACACAAAGGGTTTGTTTCGAGGTTCGAGCACACTTGCTCTACATCCCCGCCTTCGACACACGAAGGATTTCCACTATGCAAGATCCCAATGGATCTCTCCCCGGTGCCGCAACACCTACAAGCCCTCGGACTCCCTAGTCCCGTACAGACGCAAGCCCACTAGCTTGCCGAGGCCGCACCTCAAACCACGAGTTCACAATCGAACTCTAAACCACCGCGAGCACACTTGCCCGCCTCCTCAAAGAACAAAGAAAAGATCTTGGTGATCACAACTCTTTGATCACCTAAAGGCACTCTCACTACAACACTCCTATAGAATGGATAATCAATGGATAGCTCAAGTGTTTGTGTGAGAAAACAAGGAAAGAGATTGATGGTGAAAAACTCAAAGAATCACTTTTAAACACTCTTGATAAATTCTTCCCTTTTTGATTGGAAGTATTAGCTCTCAAATATGTGGAGAAAACTCTTTTAAAAGAATGGGAAAAACTGGCTTAGAAATCTCCAAAAATCTTGGTCAAAAACAATGACCAAACCCCCAAATTTATAGGCTGTCAAAAACTAGCCGTTGGGGGTTCTGTCAGACCTGTCGGTCGACCGCCAACGGTCAAAAATCTGACCGTTGGAGCCTCCGGTCGACCGCCCGGTCGACCCAAAAGAACAGAGAGCACTGCTCTTAGTTCCGGTCGACTGGGTCGGCAGACCGGCCATCTGCCAGGTCAAGGCGTGCACGTCCATGCACGTCGGTCGACCGAGCCGGTCGACCGACTTCAGAGTTAGTCGACTATCAAGGTATTAAGTCGACTAGGTGAAGCCTGAAAAATAGTTTTTCTGGGATTTAAAATTAAGTCTTTTGGTTCACATAAAATCCCATAAAATATAAAGAATTTCTACAAAAATAGTTTAACCAATATACTTTGATAAACAAACATGCTTGCACTAAATCAAGGCATGTTATAAAAGATTTGGACTATTTTTGTAATATGAAAATATTGGCTCAAATGAAAACTTGTATTTTCCAAAATCTTGTTTTCCAAAACTCCTTTAAATACAAAAACTAGATATTTTGAATTCATTAAAGTATAGAGTGTATGGATATGATCTACTACACAAATAAGATGAAATATCTATGTTTTTGACATTAAGCTCTAAATATGATTTTGGTTAAAACATGTTCATAAGAAATACCAAAAACCAAACATGTATTTTTCCAAAATGAAAGTCTTTTGTAAACTGAAAATTCTTTTATGAAAAGACAACTAAATCAAGAGTGTGTGTGTGATATATACTTGAGCAATCCACCAACTACTCTATCCTTTACATTTTATCTAAAAATAAAAAATCTTATACCTAGACACAAGTCTTGATCTTGAAGTCTTCCCTTGAAGTCTTCTCATCCTCTTGACTTGGTCCAAGTGCAATCCAACGAGCTCAACAATAATGTGGTCTTGATGCATAGGCTCGTGAATCAACCGGTGCTAGCTTCAAAACTTGACTTTAAATCCTTTGTTGAAGCTCCACACCTACTAAGATCTTGATAACAAATCTGTCACTAATTAAACACAAGATCATTAGTATTATAACTACATGAGTTGATCATCATCAAAACTAGAGTGATAGTCCTTTGGGCCAACTGAGAGAAAGAGAGGGATATGAGAGAGAGAGAGAGTGGGGAGAGAGAGAAGGGCTGGCCTGATGGCCGGCTATGTGGTTGCTGGCGGCGGTCCTGACCGCCGGTAGTCCAATCAGAGAGAAGAGAGGGAGAGGAGAGAGAGGGTAGAGAGAGAAAGAGTGAGAGAGGTTAGAAGAGAGAGGGGGTTGTTGCCCCCTCATCTGCCCACGCACAGGGGACCTGGTCCCACTGGCCGCGCACGGCCGCCGGTGACGCTGGCGGTGCCCAGCCTCGCGGTGGGGCCGGCCACCCCAAAGAAGAGAGGGAAACTAGGAGGGGGTTTGGGTTGGTGATGGAGAAGAGTGGTGAAGAAGGTGGAGATGGTGGTGTTGGTGGTGATTTTGGGTGGTGGATGTTGAAATTGGAGGGGGAGAAAAAAAGAAGAGGTTGTGGGAGTTGGGATTGAGGTAGAGGAGGAATTTTGGTAGTGGTGATGATTAATTTGAAGAAGAAGAAGAAGAAGAAGAAGGTGGAGATGGTGGTGGTTGGGAAAATAGGAGAAGATGGAGATAGAGAAGAGAAAGTTGGAGTTTAGGGGAGTTGAGTGGGGCTCGCTGCCGGTCATGATTGCCGACCAACTCGTCAAAGTGGGGACCGAGCTTGGGATTGGTGGCGTCACCCCAAAATGGAGAAGAAGAAGAAGAAGTGAAAGAAGAAGAAGAGAAAAGAGAAAGAAAGAAAGGAAAAAGAAAAGAAAAAGAAAGAGAGAGATCTTGATGGAAAGGGGGGAGGTGACCAGGCCCATGTGGGGAGTAGGGGTGTGTAGGCGCCTGATGAGGTGATGGGGGAAAGAAAGGAAAAGAAAGAAAGAAAGAAAGAAAGAAAGAAAAAGATTCTGAAAAATATTAATATTATAATAATGTCGTAAAATTTGACTATTTCAGAAAAATCCCCAAAAATGCTCAGAGGTAGCAAACATCATCGTGAGGAATAATTTGAAATTGATTTTGGAAATAAAATCTCATTTTCAAATTAAAAATCCTGAACTCAACCATCGATACTTGTCTACACCGGTTCAGCCAGATTTTGATAAATTCTAAAAAATCCAGAAAATGCATCAAAAGAGACAATATGATTCTACGAAGCAATGTGAAAGCAAAATTAGAAATTCAACTCCGATTTCAAACTAAAAATCCTGAAACCAACCAGCGATACTGGCCGACACTAAATCCGGCGGAATTTTGATAAACTCAGAAAAATCTAAAAAAATGCATTTATATAGAAATTATGATTTTAAGATATAATATGAAAGCAATTTTTAGAAATTCAACTCCATTTATAAATTTAAATTCTGAGAATCGATCAGCGGCACTGGTCGACACCGGTTTGAAGATTTGCAATTTAATTCAGAAAAATTCTAAAAAATCATAAAAAATTCAGAATATTGGAAAACGATCTTTGAAACTGAAACCGGTCAAATCTGACTTCCAAAAAGATAAAATCAAGCAATACCCTAGGATCGAATCATTAGTTCAGATTAGGGCCGACTCTGAGTTTACGAATCTGGATCCAATGCAAAAATAATCACATACATATGCATAAAACAAAAACAAATATAGAAAGTAAATCGAGAAATATGATTGAGAATCTGAATACAGAAGGAAGTACGTATTCTGAGAACGAGGTGTTACACGTTGCCCTTGCGGAATTCGTCCAATGACATCGCAACCAACAAATTGTGCTAGCTCTTATTGCGGTGACGACAAAAGCAATCGCCTCTTCTCGCTTTCTCTTTGCATGGTGTTTATTCTCGGAGGTGAAACACACAAGCATCAGCAAAACATAGTGAGTTATTCGAGTTTAGAAGCAGGAGGAGTCTCTGTTCTCTTTGGCGAGTTGATCTCTCGAGGTTCCTCGATCTCCTGTTGCCTGCTGCGTAGGTTCTGTACCCATTCATTTGGTTAGAGTTTTGCAAGCTAACTGTTTGAGAGAATGCCTCTGAGAGAAGTCCAATTAGATTTAGGGTTTTCTTAGTTGTTTAATATCTTATTATCATTAATGTGAGCTCCTTAAATTGCACTTTTATTTGTTCTTATAAAAGTTTGCGTTTAACTGTATATAACTTTCATCCACTGAACAATTTTAGACGGAAAAAAAAATCCTTAAATCAACTTTTGATTGTTTGTTCCCGTGAACGGTAGTGTCTTCTTATAGATCAATTCTATTGAATGAACCATTTTCTTCTGCATGCTTTTTAGAGTTTTCATTTATATCTGGAACATCTAACAATCAATATCACCTTGCAACCATGAGTTTTATTTTCGGAGTGAGTTTTGTCAATATTTAGAGGAGGTTGCCAGAGTTCATTCCTCAAGGGCGTACCCTCATATAGTCATATGTATATTATTAGTTCAGGAGTTACTGACTATTATACAGGACAATCTGTACATATTATTGAACACTTGAATAACACCACCCCCCTAAAAAAAAAAAAAAAAAAAAAAAAACCCAAACACACACGCGCGAAATCCTAGCCCCGCCGTTACTTACGGTGAGATTTTTCGTAACTCTTCTTTGTTCCCTGCAAAGTAGAGATAAACTAATAATTACAACATCACTTTTTTAGACTGTTAAGAGTTACCTAGTGCTAACTTGCCAACCCCTGTTCACAAGCAAGCCCCGCACCCACTGATGAGACCAGCGAGAATAAATGCTCACACTCATCATTCTTGCCAAATGCCTCAAAGCATCGAAAATTAAGATATAATGATGGTATCGGAATTACCTTGAAACGCCCTGTCCCTGCTCATAAAATCTCACTTTCGAGTCTTGGTAACTCGTGTAAAAACCTTAAAATTACTCTCTTTTCTCCTCTCTATTTATAACAAATCTTTATCTTTAACATTAATTTCTCTCTTTATCCAAATAACCAAGATAAATCAAATTCCTAACTTTATTGGCCTCTTTAAAAGTTTATAACCTCACACCTCAAGCTTGCTATCAAACGAGAATGCCATTCTTGTATGGTTCTAATCGTTGCATTGACTATGGTTGGTAAGTTTGCCTAGAGTTACTAATTATATTTATATTTTAAAATTAAAATTAATAACACCAAATATTTTGTCAAAAAAAAAAAAAAAATACGGGCCCCACCCCCAAAAAAAAAAAAAAAAAAAAAACATCAAGATTAGCCCTAAGCTTGTTAGCTCAGATCCGCGAGAAGAGCAGATCGAGTTTTGGTGCGGGTGCCGGTTTACGGGTCTAAGCCCGCTTAAATTCCCCCGAGGGCTTCTCTCAAATCTCAATTCTCAGGCCGGTTGGCTCTCGTTCTCGGTCTGCGGCGATGTGGAGAGAGCTGCGCGCGATGGTGAAGGCCAAGGCGGTGTTGCTGGCGGCGAAGCGATGGCGGCGTTGCACTCCAAGAGTCCCACCTCCTCACTCCCCATATACCACGGCGACGGCGATCGGGACTTTCTCATCGTCCGTCGACTTATCTCGAAACTCCCAAAGTCGCCAACTCTTTTCTCACATCTTTTCTCCTCTCTCAGACTCTTCTCTTCCTCTAACCTCGCCGCTCAACGATATAGAGGAGAAATCGGTAACTTTTAATAAAGCGGTCACTTTGTTTGCTGATAATTAGTTTTATTGTCTCTAAAAGTTGCTCGATTTGTAGATGGAACTGGAGAGGAAGAGGAGAGCGACGATTGGGAAGAAGAGGAAGAACTTGAGCCCCAGGTACTGAGTTAATTTTTTTATTTTTTTTTACTTTTTTACTTTTTGTTCAAAAAATTAGGGTTTTGGGCATTTGGATTCAATGGTGTTAATTTGATGGACATATCTCTAGATTGGAGATGGAGGAGATGGGGGCGGAATCATGCTTGGAGATGTAGCGTGGGGTGAAAGAGCACTTTCCGTTGCTCGTGAGGTTGTGCTTCAAATTGGTGATGATATGGATTTGCATGCATTTAAGATTTCTCCAAAAGGGTACATTTATGTGCGATTGGATAAGCTCACAAACAAGTAAGCATTCTATTAACCCTCAATGGCTTATGTTTCATTTGAAATATCAAATGTCCCTTAGTTGCATAATTTGAGATCTATACTTATTGTACATAGCAAATTACATGCTATAAGGAAATTCATGTATTCGGGGATTCTATACCCCGTGGCTTTCTTTTCATATGGGTTCTAACTTGTAATCGTAAGTCATGATAAACATGGTCATTGGCGTGGATTTCATAATTTATGACATTGTCATTATTTTTGCATGCTTCTTAAATTTCTTCCTTTAATCCTACTGAAGAATTTGATTCTAACTCATATTTCTAGAAGTATTCATCTAAGATAATTTCTTTTATTCTCCTTGGCACTAAACATTGCTGTCTTGCATATTTGCATAAGAGAACTACAAATAGCAATTGCTACAAGAAGAGTTGTCAAAATGAAATATTGGGTAGTGTTGATATGGGTCTCCCTTCTTGGAATTAAGAATGTGAAGACGCGTTATGGGGAGGAGTTGAAGGAAGAATAGAGTACAAAATGTTACATGAGGAATGATAGTATGATGAAAGTTCCATTGTGAGGAAATAGAAGGTGATTGAGGTTTTACATGCACTGAAAAATACCGAATTTCAGAACTTAAGAATAGAAGTGTGCAAGTTCTCAATACTACCGCGATAGCAAGTGGCTATGCGGGTCTTGATCCACAAGGAGAGACTCGCGATGGAAGCTTTTAGTAAGTTCTCTTTTAGTTCTTTAAAAATGATTAAAGTTCTTCCTTGTTCTTTAGAAAGAAAAGAGAAAAAAGCTACGTTAAGTTAGATTGAAGGTGATAGATTGGAGAAAGTGGTGATCTTAGAAAATAGAAAATTAAGTTAAAGAAAAAATAAAAAGAGTGAAAAAAAGAGTTGTGATTGGAAGTGTGTTCTACACTAAGAAATCAAAGGAAAGAAGGAAAAAACTTACTTCTTTTAGCAGATAACTTACCTTGAATTTTGGCACGTTTCCTGGATTCAGAGGCGATTTGCGCATAGCCCATAAGATTAAACTCAATCCTCCATCCACATTACATTATCAAGAACTTCGATGAGCAAGCATGAAATGATACGGATTTTAAGGAGGGATTCATTGTCATGAGCTATCGGTGGCATTCGCAAAAGCAAGACAAGACCGATGCTATAAGACTCACTTGGATAATTATCAAAACAAAAAAGAAGACAAGTAGAAGAAGAAGAAAAAGAACATAAATATGTTACCTTTGATTGCATAGAGAAACGATGAAAGAACAGAGAAGATTACATCGGTGTCACTCTCAACATAAATCTCTCTCTTACATGAATCTCAGTCTAACCTATGTCTACAAAGAAATAAAAATTACATTAAAATAAAAATAAAAAACCTAAACAAATCTAGAATGAAATTAGTCTAAGAATCCTTCTCCACCTTATCCTTTTTTCTGTACTGAGAATTTATAGGTATTTATAGCAAAATGCAGAAGGGGGAAGCGTCTGAAAGATAGGGGGACCTCTTGTCCATCTACTTGGCCGAGGAAACGCAGCTTCTACCTCGTTTCCGCGGCTTGGGTGTGGCCAGGTGGCCACACCCGGGGGGTGCAACTCTCTGATTTCATGCAATTGAAGGGTTATACAAGTATGATAGCCAGATCACATTGATCCCCACGACTATGAAAGCATATATCCTACAATTTGTAGAGCTCGATTACTGGTCATAGTTCAAAGTGATGCCCAGGTACAAGTATGATAGCCAGATTACTGGTCATAGTTCAAATGTACCTGGGCATCACTTTGAACTATGACCAGTAATCGAGCTCTACAAATTGTAGGATATATGCTTTCACCTTCTATGAATTATTCACTCAGACAGTGTCTTGCTTCATGAGACACTTGGCTTGACATGACTAGATGCAATCGATACCTCTAAAATCCATTCACGCAAGAAGATAATGTTAATCGAGAAGGTTGAGCCTTCCATTCCTATTTATTGATTCCTTTCCCGAAGCTAAATCCTCAAACTTTGTCTTGCTAAGTTTCTAAACCAGTCTGAAAGTTTCTGCTACATGAAGCAAGGTGTTAATCTAGTTAGGACAGACACTTAAAAAGTGGAGGCACGTTGTGTCGGACATACGTGTCATACACACTTATCGGACACAATACTTCTTTATTTGTATGTACTTTAAAAATTGTTGTGTGTGTGTGTGTGTGTGTGTGTGTGTGTGTGTGTCGTCTTATGTGCGTGTACCACTTAACATAGGTGTTAATAGATGGTGTGGCATGACTAAAACCACGGTTTAAAATCTCGGTACCGGTATCAGTGGCCAATGGATTTTAATATTAATATCGTCAATATTGGAAATATTGATTGATATTATAGGGTTGATATCATATTGGGCACCGCAAAACCCTAAGCTATGTTTCTAATATATATCAAAACTGGATGATTTTTGAAACCCTGCCTAAAACAGTCGCAGAGTTGCATGTTGGTTATGTAATTGGTGGCTGTAAAAGGCAGTAATCTTTGGTAGATTAGCTCATATGGTCTTGGCAGGATTCTGCACTTCTTTGGTAAGAGGAGATTGGAAGTTTTCAAGCTTTCCCTTAGGACAGGTATAAGACCATAGTCAAGGTTCATATTTGTTAACCTGCCTTGGATTAAGGTGTAAACTGTCACTTATAAACATATCCTTATCTCCAGTCCGTCACCATAGCTACTGTAATGTGCACCTTATGTCACCATGTCTCATGTAGTAGGAACAAAAGTATACATAATAGAACTCTTCTTTAGTTTCTTCTTAATAATAAACATAGTTCTTGCATTATTTATATGTCTGAGATGTGAGTTTGCATTTTCTGGAACAGCCAATTGGCAAAGCATCACATGGACACTGCCATTAATATGAATGTAGCTAATTCCAGAAATTTATCCCTTGTGAGTATGTAGTTGGAAATATTGGTTATCGTGTGTTTTGGGTCATTATTCTTCAAATTGAAGGGAAGGTTATTGTGGGAAGATATTGGATGGAAGAATACAATCACGAGGTGTCAAATGTAAGAACGAGAGGTTTCCACCATAAGGAAAAGAGAAGAAAAGGGCAACTCGGGGCTTTAACAAATTGCTCAACTGCCATATGTCCAGTACATTGAATGAAATAGTTGAGAAAACGTTGATAAGATCAAGAGAGAGGCTGCCAAAGTTCCGTCTAAGACCTATTTCAAGGCGGAAGAGGAGAAAGGTCCAAAGGAGAATCGAGATTTGCGAAAAAATTAAAACAAACTATGTTGTACGGACACATGGTTACGCTGACACGGACTCGACACATTGACATGACTCATTGACACACAACAAATTCTAAAACGACAAAAAATAATAGAATTATCATGTTGTATACGTTCTTGAGACATGTCCGACACATGTCACCTCATTTGAAGTGTATGTGCTACCTAGGAAACAAGAGAACGGAAGAAGAGAAATATAAGAGTAGATAGGATATGACAGGGAGTTTATATAAAGGTCTCTGTTAGCCTCATTTATAAAAGAGGATTGCGTAAAAGGGAGTATTCAAATATCTTGTCTTTCTTCTTGTTTTTTCACTACACGGAAACCCATCTTAAGAGTGTGTTATGACAATTCTCAGGAACATAAAGTATTTCTATTTAAACTTCTTAGATGGACGGGGAATATCATCAGGAAACTTGTCGTTGACAAATCTCCTACTGCTACATGCATGCAGGGTGATGAACCTTGCTGTGCTGATTCTTTCTCGGCCGTGCCTAGTTGCTTCACTAAGAAGCCACTATTGGAAACTTCTAAATCAAATCACGTGCCTCCCTTGTCTGATTACGATCTACAATGCCTGAGCCACACAACTTTTTGGAGAGATCAGACACAGTTAGGATGTGATCAAAGTGTTCCTCTTCTTTCATTATCAGGAATATTCTTAAATGCTTTCACAGCTCTCTGTTTGCAACCTTCAACTTCTCTATTAGCATACTAGACAAGTAAGATTTGCTTTGTTCACGATGCTGTCGCAACTGGATATTGCCATGTTGGATCATATATATACTGAGCTTTAGTGAATGTATTAAAAATAATGGTCCTGTATTTGTAGTTTGTCAAATCATGCAGATTTCTATCTTTTTTTTTTATTATTAAGAAAGAATTAATTAGTGAAATTTATCCATCACTGAACCTATACGGCCAAACTCATTTTGATGGGGATCAGTTTGGTTGTGTTAATTGTTGTTTGTATATGACCTTCCTTGCTTGTTGGTTGCTGATGTTAATTATAAATGAGAGAGGCATTTTCTTGTTCCAAGGATGAAGAGTGGAAATCAAACATCTCATTCCTGGTGATTTCATTGTTCATGGTCACTGAGAAGTGCAAAGATTTTTTGAAACATATTCCCATAGTTTCTGCATTCTCTTTCCC
>JAVJIF010015007.1:0-89141 GCA_038442645.1 Agave tequilana
CTCGACTCTTATAACTTGCTTCATCTCTTCTGGCATCATCTTTATGACGAGTTATTTTTTTGGATTGCTTGCTCTAGTAACTGTTGGTTCTTCTTCTTCTTTAGCCTTTCTTCATGTGCCTCCAGGATCCCATGAGTTTATCAATTCTCATGTCATTTTCTTCTTCAATGGCCATTTGCATTATAATCAAACTTTGCATCCAATGATTGTAGGATTTTGTCACGACTCGAGAATCTTCTAAGACTTCTCCATATCTCCTTAATTGATTTATAACTGCTAAAACTCTTGAAAAATAGTCAGAAATTGATTCATTTTCTTTCATGTGGAGTTTTCAAACTCACCTCTTAACTTTTGGAGGCGAACTCTTTTGGTTTTTTCAACTCCCTTGTAGGAATTTTGTAAAATCTCCCAAGCTTGCTTCGAGGTGGTGGCGCTGGCGATCTTCTCGAACGTTTGCTCATCCAGGGCCTGGTGGATGAATGAGAGAGTCATTTGATATTTCTTCTTTGAAGCTTGCAATACATTTCTTTGATTTTGTGGCAACGTGGATTCTTCTCCGGGCTCCACGTAACCTTTTCTCTATGATCTCTCATGCATCTTGCAATCCGAGCGGTGCCTTAATGCAAATGCACCAATTCTCATAGTTCTTTTTGGAGAACTTTGGGCTTGTGATGGGAATATGTTGCTCGCCATCTTCTTCAATTTGGCTCCGATACCAATTTGTTGTATTGGGCCAAATAATTTGTAAGGAAGAAGAATTATTTATGTAGAGGAAAGCTAAAACTTGTAATGTATTTATTTTCTTTTTTTCAATTGCTTGATTACAACTCAAAGGTTTCATGACTATTTATAGGTACCAAAGAAAACCTTCAAACTTTCTACATACTTCCATACGCATATTCCTAAGAGTCTTTTACCACATCTTTTTAAGAGTCTTTTAGAATTCATAGCCATGAGACCATGCACTTTGACTAAGACTAAAGATATTGACTCTTCTAGACATTTTCACATTGGGCTTGTTTGGTTAAGGGTGAAGTGAGGAAGTGAAGAAGTGAGAAAGTGATAATAGTTCCCTTTGGAACTAGAGAATTGGTTAGTAAGTTTTTCGGTGTTTGAATATTATTGAGAAGTGTGGTTTGAAAATTGTTATGTCTTTTCTGGTGTTTGGATGGTAATGTGGAAGTGGAAGTGAAAAGTTGACCACGAAGTTGACCGCAAAATAATATTAAATAAAAATTAATTAAGAAAATAAAAATTGGACTGTAATTAGAATGCAAATGAGATTTACATGATCAAAAAATTAACTGTTCTGTGTTACAACTTATTACAAATGAGATTTACATGACCACAAAATTAACTGTAGCACTCTGAAAATGAGGAAATGATTGTGTAAAAGAGAAAAGAGAAAAGGAAAAAGGAAAAGGGGTTTTCTTATTTTTCTTTTCCGGTGTTTGGATAGATAGGGAAGTAAGCAATTATACTTCCTCTTTTCCTTACTTCCGCCCAGTTCCTTGCAACCAAACACGCCCATTATTCTCATGCTATGATATTTTATACAAAGTCTATAAAATTAAGTTTAATTTTCAATAATTAATCAGCTACAATCATCAAATTGAGCATCATCATCATCATGAAGACAAATTAATGAAAATGTCCTCAACAATTAATACATTGGGAAAAATAATGTGCGTAGATGATCAAGACCTCCAATATTGCAAATCAATCATTAAGCTAGCTAGCTAGTCAGCATTCTGATCTTTAATCAGGAACAACATAGAAGGAAATTAAGCTAGCTAGCTGTAATATTCAACATCCAAAGGTACAAGATTGTGGAAAGAAAGTTAAAGAAAGAATCTTGATCAATAACTGACTTCAATCTCCAGCGAATGGCAAAGTAAGCAAATGGTTGCAGACATGGGCAGGCCGTTGATGGTAGTCTCAGGCGCATTACTGTCCACTACCAATATTCTATACAATTTTCGGCGTGTAGTACTGCTCTCCAAGATCACCACCGTCCCCGACACCCAAAGCAGCGACTCCATCTTGAAACTCTCGAACCTCATGGGCCTCGGCATTTCCCTGCAGACCAGAGTTAAGATTTCTCCAGCATGCAACACCATGTTCGCGTCCGCTTGTATCTCCACATGGACGAGGACGGCCCCTTTCCACACGTTCTCGGCGACTACGAGTGGACGAGTGTACAGCTCCAGGGTCGATGCAGTCTCACTCACAATGACAAGGCCCAGCCTGTCCCCCGCTCTTCCAGCTGCATCCTTACCTGCTCCGCAGGGAAAATAACCCGCGGTAGCTCCAAGAATGATATCATCTCCGGGTTGCCGGTGATGTCGAACCTGAGCACTGAACGCAGATTCTGGGTCAGCCAGTAGGCGAACCGGCCGCAAGAAACGCCGGTGTTGGGCACGATTTCACACCGCAGCAGCAGGTTGATCCCTGAGTGGCTGGCCCATTGCTGGGTGGTGGAGGAGAATGTGTGGAAGTCGTAGATGCCGCGATCCCTGCGGATGGCGCAGATGATGTGGAAGATAGGGAGCATTAACCCAGGACGATGGACGACGGCGAGGACGACGTTGGTGTCATGGCGAGGGTGGTATGTGGGAGGGGGAACGAGGGGACCGTGGAAGCGAGGCTGGTGTTGGGCGAAAGGGTTGCCGATGTAGTAGTGGGAGAAAGCGTCGACACGGCAGATGATGAAGCCGCTGGAGGAGGAGCAGATGGTGACTGGGCCAGAGATGGGAAAGGGATTGAGGGGCGGAGTGGGATGCCAGGGAAATGTGGAGCGGGGGAAGCCATCGTCGTCATTGTAAAAAATGTTAGTTGTTGATCTCCCAGGCTGGTAGATGAAGCCTTGAGCAATATCATCGGCCATTGGAGATTTGGATTGCTTGGAGAAGGAGGAGGAGAAGAAGAAAAGCAGAAGAAGAAGAGCGAGTTGCAGGTTGCAAGGAGGAGAGATTCTTGATTTGTTTTCTTGGATTCTTGAGAGAGAGAGAAAGGATGCGAATTGAGGAGCATATATATGCAGTGTCAACTTGTGGGTATTTATTGTGTAAATTTACTGAAGATTCTAGATTATGTGAGCTTAGCGTGTTCAGGTTTCAGAGTGATGTTAACTGAGCCGCACCTGGCACTGTTCTTATGTTTTCATTTACATGTGAATTGTATTTTATAATAAACAAAGACCAGGACTAATTTAAAGAAATATCCACATTAATTCTTACACTAATCAAAGTGCATATTGTTAATCTCACATTAAAGGTGGACCAATAACCTTGGTTATTTGTTGGATTCCTAATTAAAGTTAACTGATATAATAGATGCCCATATTAAAGTCACATTTATATAGTTTATATAAACTTTTGAGATATAAGGGTACCATGATGGATGGTATTATTTCAAGGGTTTATTTGCAAATGTGCGACCCACTTTTCTCCTCCTGAAAAGAAATACAAAACGATCGCTTTTTTTGAGAAACCCATCAGTGAAAGAAAATCTGAAAGTTTTGTGCAAGGAAAAGGAGACAGAGAAAAGAGGATCTTTTGCATAGGGGTTTGCAGGATCAAAAGGAAGGAATCAAGGTCTTCTTCAACCTTCATCTAATCTTCTCCAATGGCTTCAGGTATGGGGATTTAATGTATATATATTTTAATGACGTATTCAATTCTTGAGATGGTATTGATTCTTGATTCATGGCTGTTAATCCGCATAATAGTTGTTTTTATTCCTTACATTTGGTATCAGAGCCGTGTTAAGAATCAATACATCTTGGATTAAAGATTATGGTAAATTAGGGTTTTTGATTAATGTTTCATAAAATCAAATTTTTGATCTTTTAATTGTGAAATTGATAGAGGATTACATAACCCTAATATCATGTTCATACTCCTCTAATTATGCAATTAATAGGGATCAAAATTTAGGATTAAGAAACCCTAATTTTTCCTAATTTTTGATTAAGTCATCGGAACAGGAACTGCCATTTGATAACTGTTTCGTCGACTAATCATATGTTATAGTCGACTAATTTATTTTCCCGAAAGTTGAGAACTCTCTGTTTCTTTCAGGAGTCGACTTATATTTTTGATTAGTCGACTAGTAAAGTGTATAGTCGACTAACCATTTTGCCAAGTCGACTAATATTTAACCGAGAGTTTGCCTTCCATCAGGAGTCGACTAATA
Organism: Agave tequilana; assembly: GCA_038442645.1. Classification (NCBI taxonomy): domain Eukaryota; kingdom Viridiplantae; phylum Streptophyta; class Magnoliopsida; order Asparagales; family Asparagaceae; genus Agave; species Agave tequilana. The sequence continues at coordinate 4,198 of JAVJIF010015007.1, forward strand.
ATATGTGTAGTCGACTGATAAAATTTGTAGTCGACTAATTATAGGGTATAGTCGACTAACTTTTCCTTGCCCTAGTCGACTAGACCTAAATGTGTAGTCGACTTGACTTGACCCAAGTCGACTAGTCTTTCCTTGTAGTCGACTAATGGTTGTTTATAATCAATCATTAAAGTATGTTACACATTTAAGTTATTGTGTTAATATTGATTGATGTTGGTCAAGTAATAGAATTGAAGTATTATGGCATTTCTCAAATAAAAGATTAGAGAATATTATTGGTTAGTTTTTGTATTCATAAGGCTTATTGATCTAGTAGTTGCCAAAGTGACCTATGTTAGTAAACCTTATGAATATACAACTACATAAAAGACTTGTCAATGTAAGTGACATTAAAGACAATAATACTCTCGATGGCGGTTCTAGTTAGGAGATTGGGACTGGCCCAAAGGAAAGTCTCTTTCAAATAATTATGAACCGGGGTAGGGTAGTGTAATTTATGTAACTTAGCGGTGTGGAATTGGATACCCAAAGGTAACATGACTTACTATCTAAGTGACATAAATTATATTAGACCTACGTAGGTGATAAAAGTTCTCACCTAAAGAGTGAACACTAGATATGCTTAGGTTTCGCCCAAAGAGAAATCAAAGTGATATCAATAGTTCATCTTAATTAAATTTAAGGTTATTGTATTGATTCGTGGCCTAATGTGAGCAATGTCCTATTATGTTTCAGTGAACGTCCCTACTTCCCTTCACACTCATGCCACTAGCATTCCAGCCCTGGATGGTACAAATTTCTCTGAGTGGTTTGAGCATGTACAGTTTACACTGGGTGTCCTGGACCTAGACATGGACCTTTTGGTAGAGAAACCTGATGAAGTGACTGCTGAAAGTACAGCAGAGCAGGTTAGCCATGCCAAAGCTTGGGAAAGGTCGAATAGACTCAGTCTCATGTTCATAAAGATGACCATAGCCAATAACATCAAGACTTCCCTCCCACATACTACAAGTGCATCTGAACTTTTATCTGCTGTAAGAGACTGATTTAAGTCTGCAGATAAGTCATTAGCTGGCACCCTTATGGCTGAACTTACCACCATGAAATATGATGGTAATAGAGGAGTTCAACAACACATTCTAAATATGACTGATAAGGTTGCTAAGTTAGGATCACTGGGTATGAAAGTGGATGAATCCTTCTTGGTACAGTTCATCCTCAACTCTCTTCCTCCTCAGTTTGGGCCATTCAAGATTCACTACAACACTCATAAAGATAAGTGGAATTTGAATGAGCTAACTAGTATGTGTGTACAAGAGGAAGTGAGACTGAGGCAAGAAGGGCATCACTCAGCATTGGCAGTAACTCAAGGAGGTATCCATAAGAAAGGTAAATATGGAAGAGGTAAGAGATTTCCATCAAAGAAAGGGCATGACCATGGGGAAAGCAGCCAAGGTCATGGAAGGTCTTCACTGTCAAGTGCTACTTCTGTGGCAGAAAGGGACATGTGAAGAAGGACTGCAACAAGAGGAAAGCTTGGTTCGAAAAGAAAGGTATAAATCTTTCTTTTGTATGTTATGAATCAAATCTTGCTGAAGTTCCTTCTAATACTTGGTGAATTGACTCTAGAGCCACAACTCACATAACTAATTCAATGCAGGGATTTCTTACAACCCGAAAATCGAAGGAAAGTGAGAGATTCGTCTTTATGGGGAACCGTCTCAAAGTGGAGGTCGAATATGTTGGTACTTATCGACTACTCTTGGAGACGGGACATCAGATGGATCTTGAAGATACTTTTTATGTACCTTCGATTTTTAGGAACTTAATATCAATATCCAAATTAGATGTTTTTGGATATTCTGTTTTATTCAGTTGTGGAAAACTCAGTTTAATGTATAATTCAATTCTGGTTGGACATAGAATTTTATGTGATGGTTTATATAAAATTTCATTGAATGATGAGTTTGCACAATCTTTATTATCTCTGCATTCGAATGTGGTATTAAACGTGGCTTAATAAATGAAAAATCCTCTATCTTGTGGCATAGGAGACTGGGGTATATCTCCAGGGATAGAATAATAAGATTAGTGAAGAATGGAATTTTGGATAACCTAGACTTCACTGATTTTGATGTGTGTGTGGATTGCATAAAGGAAAGCAAACCAAACACACTAAGAAGGTGCCACAAGAAGTAAAGAACTCCTTGAAATAATTCATACAGATATTTGCAGACCACTCTCCATTCCATGTTTTACGGGAGAGAGATATTTCATTACCTTTATAGATGATCTGTCACGTTATGGTTATGTGTATCTAATTAATGAAAAGTCTCAGGCTGTTGACATCCTTGAGGTGTTCATTACAGAAGTCGAGAGACAATTAGATAGAAAGGTTAAAATCATAAGATCAGATCGAGGTGGTGAATTTTATGGTAGATATGATGAGTCAGGACAACATCCTGGCCCATTTGCCAAATTTCTAGAAAAGCGTGGTATTTGTGCTCAATACACAATGCCAGGTACGCCTCAGCAGAATGGTGTTGCTGAAAGGCGAAACCGAACACTTATGGATATGGTTAGGAGCATGATGAGCTTCTCTAATGTACCCATTTCGTTGTGGAATGAAGCCTTAAAGACTGCTATGTATATCTTAAACAGGGTTCCTAGTAAGGCAGTCCCAACAACTCCTTTCGAGTTGTGGACTGGTAGGAAACCTAGTTTAAGACATTTACATGTTTGGGGTTGTCCAGCAGAGGCTAGAATATATAATCCACAAGAAAAGAAATTAGACTTAAAAACAATATCTGGGTATTTCATTGGTTATCCAGATAAGTCTAAGGGATACAAATTTTATTGTCCTAACCATAGTACAAGAATAATTGAAACTGGTAATGCCAGATTCCTGGAGAATGGTGAATTTAGTGGGAGTGATGAACCAAGAAAGGTAGATCTTGAAGTAGTAAGGGTAAATATCCCAATTACCTTTCCTTCAAGAGAAATTGTTGTCCCTCAGCTTGATCATCAAGTTGAGATACCAGAACAACATATTGATATTGGTTCACCACTCCATGAGGATATCGCCATTGAAAATATTGTAGAACCACCACAACCGGCAGCTTTGAGAAGATCTCAAAGGGAAAGAAGATCTGCCATTTCAGATGATTATGTGGTATATCTACAGGAATCTGATTATGATATTGGGATAAATAAAGATCCAGTTTCATTTTCACAAGCCATAGAATGCAATGATTCTAGTAAATGGATTGATGCTATGAATGATGAGTTGAAATCTATGGACCAAAACCAAGTCTGGGATCTCGTTGAATTGCCTGATAACTGTAAGAAAGTCGGGTGTAAATGGGTCTTTAAGACCAAGCGCGACTCTAAAGGCAATGTAGAACGATATAAGGCCAGACTTGTGGCTAAAGGTTTCACTCAGAAGGAAGGCATTGATTATAGAGAAACCTTCTCTCCAGTATCAAAGAAGGACTCTCTTAGAATCATTATGGCACTTGTAGCTCATTATGATTTGGAGTTACATCAAATGGATGTGAAAACTGCTTTCTGAATGGAGATTTGGATGAGGTAATTTACATGGAGCAACCTGAAGGGTTCGCAAATGAAGGTAAAGAATACTTGGCTTGCAAATTAAAGAAATTCATATACGGACTTAAACAAGCTTCCAGGCAATGGTATATAAAGTTTAATGATACCATTACATCTTTTGGATTTACAGAAAACACTGTTGATCAGTGTATATATCTAAAGATCAGTGGGAGCAAGTTTATATTTTTGGTTCTGTATGTGGATGACATCTTGTTAGCCAGTAGTGATATTGGTCTGCTGTATGAAACTAAAAGCTATCTTACAAGAACTTTCAGATGGTTGATATGGGTGAGGCAGCTTATGTGATTGGCATAGAGATCTTCAGGGATAGATCTCGAGGATTGCTAGGACTGTCTCAGAAAGGATATATCAACCGAGTCTTGGAAAGATTTCATATGGAAATGTGTTCAGTCAGTCCTGCACCCATTCAGAAGGGTGACAAATTAAGTGGGAGCCAGTGTCCCAGAAATGACTTAGAAAAGGGTCAAATGCAGAAAGTTTCGTATGCATCAGCTGTTGGGAGCTTGATGTATGCAAGCACTTGTACCAGGCCAGATATCAGTTTTGCAGTTGGGATGTTGGGAAGATACCAAAGCAATCCAGGAATGGAGCACTGGAAGTTGGCTAAGAAGGTTATGCGGTATCTTCAAGGGACGAAGGACCATATGCTCACATACAGGAGATCAGATCAGTAGGAGGTGATCGACTATTCGGACTCAGATTTTGGTGGTTGCCCAGATAGCAGGAAGTCTACCTCAGGATTTATTTTCTTGCTAGCAGGTGGGCCAATCTCGTGGAAGAGTGTAAAGCAGTCTATCATTGCTTCATCCACGATGGAGGCTGAGTTCATAACTTGTTTTGAGGCCACAAATCATGCATTATGGTTAAAGAATTTTATCTCAGCACTTGGTGTAGTTGACTCTATTGCCAGGCCGCTGAAGATATATTGTAACAATACAGCAGCCGTTTTCTTCTCTAAGAATGGTAAGTACTCTAATGGTTCTAGACACATAGAACTGAAGTACTTGGTGGTTAGAGAAAGAGTGAGAAACAAAAAGTGTCAATTGAAAGTATAAGTACCACTTTAATGGTTGCTGATCCAATGACAAAAGGATTGCCTCCAAAGACATTTAAGGAACATGTTGTTAGAATGGGTCTTTTGGACAATCTGTAAATGTATTTTTGGGTACTTATGTAATTGACATTATTGCGCAATAAAAGGTTGTTTCTGTGTTTCCTGTTATCCATTTATGTGTGCACATATTTTGTATGGATGTATGTTAAACAGGAAATGTCTTTACAAGACAATTACAGGGGTCATTTTGGTTATGGACTCAGTTAGTAAGGGTTATCAATGTTGTGGTACATAGAAGGGAGTATGACGTGGATGTTATATAACCGCTATGACTCGCATTGGTGGTCCAAGCTAATTGCAGTATTACAGTATTTCATATTTGGGCTTATCAGTTGTTGTTTTTAAAATTCGTGATCACGTGTCAAGTTTTTCGGTATGGAATCCAATAGAGTCAAAAATGATTTACAAATGAGTCTTTTCTTTTATTTGTTTTCTAAAGTTTTAACCTAATCGGTAATGGTCCAAGTGGGAGAATGTTAATCTCACATTAAAGGTGGACCAATAACCTTGGTTATTTGTTGGATTCCTAATTAAAGTTAACTGATATAATAGATGCCATATTAAAGTCACATTTATATAGTTTATATAAACTTTTGAGATATAAGGGTACCATGATGGATGGTATTGTTTCAAGGGTTTATTTGCAAATGTGCGACCCACTTTTCTCCTCCTGAAAAGAAATACAAAACGATCGCTTTTTTTGAGAAACCCATCAGTGAAAGAAAATCTGAAAGTTTTGTGCAAGGAAAAGGAGACAGAGAAAAGAGGATCTTTTGCATAGGGGTTTGCAGGATCAAAAGGAAGGAATCAAGGTCTTCTTCAACCTTCATCTAATCTTCTCCAATGGCTTCAGGTATGGGGATTTAATGTATATGTATTTTAATGACGTATTCAATTCTTGAGATGGTATTGATTCTTGATTCATGGCTGTTAATCCGCATAATAGTTGCTTTTATTCCTTACACATATTAGTATTTCCATTTTTTAGCTACCAGAAATTTAGTGATGAGAATCAAGTAAGTCCTTTATTACAGATTGTTACCTGCTGTTAATTATTCAACTGCAAGCTCATTAATCCTGTCCACTTTTTCCTAGTTTTCATGAAAATTATCCCTAATATCAAATCTATAGATTTATCAATGTACTTCCATTGAGCCTTGTACACACCAAACTCGGCCAATTTCATTTGGAGATAAAATCCTGAGCTAAAACCCCCCTAGGTTTCATTAATAAGGATTTAATGAAACATCTCTAAGACAGAAGGATACAAATTTATATAGAAACACTCATACACAAAGTGCTTCTTTTCAAAGAGAAAGAAACCACCGAAACGCCTTCAGCTTTGTCGCACTACAACAGAAATGGCTTCCACATCGCCATTTCACGTCGATTTGAGTCGCAACTGACGTGCATTAAAAGGCGGTGACAAATTTGATATTTGATAAAAATTTACAATTTTCCTTTGAATCTTTTACGACGGTTATTAAAATAACTATCATAGTATGTTAGTTTCATAATGGTTCTTCAAAGAACATAAAAAGTCCAACAGTATTGAGCTGCAAATCGCTAAAGCGGCTGATCAAAACTGATTTCTTTTGAATTTAAAAAAAATGCTTTTTACGGCGATTCTTCAAAGAACCGCCTTAAAAGCTTACAAGGCGAAGGTATTTTGAAATTTTTGAAAAAAAAAAACACAATTTTACCTTTTGACTTTTTACTACAGTTACTAAAATAATGGCTGTAAAAAGTGATTTTGTACGTCAGGTCTCTTTAAAATCGCCGTAAAAAATATTTTAGTAAATTTAAAAAAAATTGATTTTGATTAGCCACGTCAGCGATCCTCAGTTCAACAATGTTGAACTCTTTATATTCTACTTTCAGATCATCTCTTTTCTCTCACCCCCACTCCCCCCCCCCCCCCCCCCCACCGCGTTCTTCGACTTGAAAGAATGATCTTCGATCAAGATGAATTCATCATGACGACTGAATGGTCGACTGCTTCTCTGAGCTACTCCTCCTCGCTCCAAGATCTGCAAGAGGGATTTCTCAAAGTAATTTTTTGGTCAGGGTAATAACAGGTAGATCCGCGTAATGACTCTGCATTGGGCAACAAATTGTCAAGGCTTACTTGGTTGAGTTTAAAAACTCCATCTTTTATATCTTCTCCCCCACAATTCGATCTCTCTCCCCATGCTCATCAAGGCGAGTTCGATCTTCGATCCGAAAGATGCAGTTTGATCTTCGATCAAGGGGAGTTCATCTCTTTCTCATCTCGTTCATCAATGCGAGTTCATAAACTGTTTGATGAATTTGAATTTTTGAGTTGATTATGATTTTTTGCTAGAAGAAGAAGAATAATGGTATGATTTCAAATTTTAGGTCTGTTTATGATATCTGTTTAATCAATTTTATATGACAAATACCCTTAAGAGTGAGATTGCATAAATAATTTAGAAAAAGGACTCTGTTTTATACCCACATCTCACAGATCAAGGTATTAGGTCATGCCTTTCAATAGGGTGATTAGGCACAAGATTCATGCAAAATCAATGAAGTAGCAGACAGTCAGAATATGCATGTTTCATAGGTGCCTATGTATCCTTAAATCTTCTTCCTCAATAGCCGGTTAATAGCATGCTTTGCTTCCTTGAGGTCCTCTAAGGAAAAGTTGATAATTCAACCACTTTTGAGGTAGGGAATTATACTATTTTTTTCAAAACAAACTTTTTCAAAGGGAACATGAGAAATAAATGTATCTGCTTGGTTGTCGTAATTGACCGTAATTCGTAAGTTGTAATTGGTAAAGTCGTTTACAGTTGTAAATGAGTTATATGCATGTAAGCTTTATGGTGTTTGGTTGGTAATATAAAGTTGTAAGTGGAAAAGTGTATTGTACTTTATGGTGTTTGGTTGTCGTAATGTGTAAGTCGTAAGTGAAAAAGTTGATCACAAAATTAACTATTTGGTGATTTAAAAAGTTTTAATATTGCAAATAAATATTAAAAATGCTAAATATTAAAAAAAATTAATATTAATAATTTGCATGATCACAAAATTAACTGTAACTGAGCTGTAAGTGAGTGGTAATTGGGTTGCAAGTGAGGGGTAATTAGGTTGTGTAAGTCTTTTACGAATTACAGTCCAAACAAAACGCCGTACTTATAACTGGGTTGTAAGTCATTTATGAATTACGGACTTTTACGCGAAACAAACGGCCCCTAGTTGGGGAAAGTTAGAGGACTTAGTGTTAAATCATGTGTAATTATAGTCTCACCTCAGGAGAGTAGTTTAAAGTGAAGTACACAAGTAAAAAAGTGGGCTTCTATCTATCAACTTAAATTTTTGGAGGAGAATATGTCACATCATATATTGTGTCCTGACATTAATTTCCCTTAGGGTCCATTTGACATATGAGAGCTCATTTGTGGCCTAATGGGGAGTTTGGATTTGATGTTTGTAGCTCCATATGTTGGATGTTGTTCTCAGTTGACACACATGCCATTTAATTTGTCCATGTAATTCCCAACTCCATCTCCACTAGATGTTTGGACTTCTGCTTTCCTCTTGTGCTGCCCTATGTTGAAAGATTTGTTGGCCCATGTAACTCATTAAGCATAACACATGAAAGAGGAGATCTGTTAAGTCATTGTGATTTTGAATTGCCCTACATCACAATGTTGGATATAAGTGAAGTACATAATGGAAAATTAGGCTTTTACTTAGAGTGTGTTTGTTTCACCTTAAAACACCGTAAGTTGCAAGTGCCACTTGTGACTTACGTCTTACGGCGTTTGCTTGGACCGTAAGTCGTAAAATATACTTCCATCCCAATTAGGATTCACTTGCAAAACAAACAGTTAATTTTGTGGTTATTAATAATTCAATAACTTTTAATATTAGAATCTTTTATATTACTAGATTAATCCTTTTATTACAAAATTAATATAATGTATTTCACTTAATTTTAATTCTTAATTTATTTATAGATTAGTAATATTTAATACAAATTTAATAAATTTTGATTATTAAATAAAATTTATTTATTTAATACATTTAATTTTTAATATTTTTAATATTTACTATTTTATTTTTATAATTCTTATTATTTAATATATTATTTTTTTAATAAATTTAAATTTATTTTAGTTATTTAATATTTTTAATTATTTAATAATTTTTTATTAATTTTTTATTTATTTAATATTATTTATATAATATTTAACATTTAATTACTTTTAATTATTTAACATTTAATTTTATTTCTAATTATTTAATATTTTTACTTATATTTATTATTCTTACTTTAGTTTTATTTTTAATTCAATTTTAATTGTTTAATTTTTTAATCACCAAACAGCTAATTTTAATGTCAACTTTTTCACTCACGACTTACACATTATGACAACTAAATACCGTAAAATACAATACACTTTCTCCTTTTCAATTTTACATTATCAATCAAATACCGTAAAAACTTACATGTATGTAACTCACTTACAACTGTAAAAGAGTTTACGAATTACGACTTACGACAATCAAATAAGCCTATAAGTTTAAATTTTTTGATAAGAATATGTCAGTCTATATTTATTTCTTCAATTGTTAAAATCTCAAGGGTCGTCATTACACTCGACATGTTAAAAGATGACTGAGAATTCCAATATGAGGAGCAATATGATAGTAATAGTTGAATAAACTTCTAGAATGAGGGAGGGGTAAGCAAACAATGGACCTAAATTGAGGTATTCAAGAAAGATATAGTTGTAACTTGGTTATAAGATTCTTTAGCCTAATGGCCCTTTATAAAATGAAAAAATATCATTCAACTATCCCCAAATAATTAATATTTTTGTTGGTTTATATAAAGCTAAAAAAACATGGATAACACTTGGCATGGATATGTCACAACATGGGTATTGAGTTAGGTCCAAAAACCATCCAACTTTTTTAAATGCGAAAAAGGTTGCATGTGTATATTTTGGATTTATCAAATCACCATATATTGCTGGCTCAAGATTACAATCATCGACTTATGGTTTTGATGATAACAAAACGTATGTGATTATTTAGTACTAACTAAGTTCAAGTGTTTAAGTGTGTTTTAAGTTCTAAAGGATTTAAGAAGTTTTTTTTCCTCTAAAAGAAGGTGTTGAAGACTCAAAGGTATTTAAATACGGGATTGAAGCTCAAAACACTCGACGTCACTATTGGAGAAGTCTGCTTGAAGACACTTGTAGTCGCTAAGAGCCTTGTAAGAAAATAGTATGTTAAAGTATTGAATATAGATTTGATGCTCAAGAAGTTACACACACAAATATACACGATTTCGAAAATACAAGTTTTGATCGTATTGGTATTTTGTATGTTTGGTCTTGATAGATGTTTTCTAATTTTTTCAAAATTTTATATCCAGTTTAGAACATTTATTTTATTGCCATACAATGATATATCACTTATAAACTAAAATATTTTAAAAATAGTTTGTACTTCAAAAACAATTCAAAAAATATTTTTTGGTCTAGGTCAATCGATTGAACTGTCGACCGTTGCCTATGACACGCCAAGACAGTCGACCGAGCAGTCAACCGATCCTCTAGCAAGCGGTTTGTGCATGTGGTACGTCTGTCAGTCAACCGACAGGTCGATTGACTGATTGACCTTTAGTTTCTGTTTGGGCCGATCGACGAGCGGTCGACCGACCCTATATATATAATCTCCTTTGAATAGTTGTCCGGTTGACCGGACGGTCGACCGATCGACCGAACCTAACGGCTAATTCTGAAAAATGAACTGGGGTCGACCGGCCTGTCGACCGATCTGCTGCCAAAGCTACAGTAACGGCTATATTTTCAAATATATTTTGTTTTTTGTGTATTCCAACTGGCATTTTTGATTTCTATGGGTCAAATCACACCCCAAATGACCTGATATGCTTAACTAATAGTATTTATCTATTGCCTATATATATAGGTCATTAGATTTGGTTTTAAGTTACCAGTTTTACAAGTTTTCATAAAAGTTCAAGTTTGCTTCAAAACAGAAAAAGTTTTCTAGCTTCCAATTTACAAATGCAATCTTTCTTAAGCTAATTTCATTTGGTTTTCAGTTATTAAATTCTTTCTAATTGAATTTCTACACTAACTCCTAGAGCTTCCTTTCATATTCTACTCTATAAGAAGTTGTAAGAGAGAGTTTACAGTCTTCAGTGATCACCAAAACTTTATAACCTCAATTGGTTTTGTGCTACCTCTTGTGTAGAGGATTAAGTGGTGGAGTTATGTACTCCGTGAAAATCACCTAGAGGGGGGGGTGAATAGGTGATAATGCTAATCAAGGGCCAAATTAAAAATATGAAGCAATGAGCAACAAATATAGAGATGAATGCAAGTGAATGATGCAAGTCACAATCAATAGCAAGAAGTAATAGCAAGTAAAGTAAACCAATCGCAAACACAAGGATATGTTATCGAGGTTCGAGCACCCAGCTCTACTCCCCGCCTTCCCAGAAGGATTCTAGCTACTTTCACTATCACAAAGATCAATTACAAATGGAGTACCCAACTCCTACAATTTCAGCACAATACAATTTCTAAGTAATCAAAAGATCACAAACTCTCTCTTTCAAATATCTCTTCCCTTACAAAGGTCCTTAGAGAATATTGAGAAGGAATGAAGCTCTTGTGTAAGTGAAGAAAGAAAATCAAATTCAGAGAGTATATCAAGAACACTTCTGAAAATGAATGAGAAATATCAGCACAAAAACAAGAAACAAGCTCTTTTGTAATATCCCAAACTTTTGAATTTTCTCTTGAATAAATGTTGTAAAGAAACTCTCCCCAAACACCCCTATTTATAGGAGAGGGCTAGGGTTTAGGTTTAGGAATTAATTACTGAAGATTAGGAAGTAATTAGTTCCAAATATACCCTCCAACGGATAAAAATCAAGTTAAAACAGAATTAAAAATATGCCCGTTTACTGTTCAACGGCCATATCGGTCGACTGGCCCGGTCGACCGATAGTTCAAAATTTTGACCGTTATGAACTATCGGTCGACTGGTACAGTCGACTGCTCCTGACTGAGACTTTGAAAAATAACCGGTCGACTAACGGTAGCCAGCCGGTCGACTGACAGACGTGCACACGGATACGTGCACTCTGCCAGAACTCCGGTCGACTGGTGGTATATAGCCGGTCGACCGGCTCAGGTCAAAAATTGAAATACAAAGGGAATTTTGAGAGGAAAAATATTTTGATCAAAACTATTTTGAACATGAAATCAATATACAGCATAAAAACAGATTTGTAGGAAGAAGAATTAGTGTTAAAATATTTTTGTATATTTTAAAGGAAATAAACTTGGAAAAGGCATACGCGTGAAAAACGTGTGTGTTTGAGCTTCAAACTTACTCTCTATTTTTAACATGCTATAAAGCTATAAAATAAATCCTAAGGACCTCTGAAGCAATCTTTGAGCCATCCAATGCCTTGCAATTGCCTTCTCTTCTATGATCCTTCCTTGATGTGCAATTTGCCTTCATTGCTATGTGGAACTTAGAAGTTTTTGCAAAAGCGAAGCGAATGAGCTCTAAACATGGTACAAAACCTGAAATTCATCTAGATCAAAACATTAGTACCAAATAGCACTTATTTGGTTTGTTATCATCAAAACACAAAACAATGGAGAGTGTAACCTCTTGGGCCAACAATCTCCCCCTTTTGATGATGACAAAACAAATAGGCTATTTACAAAAATATGGGGAGGAGAAAACTCCCCCTCAAATTATGCTATATTTAAACATTATAAATATGCTCTAAATACCAATAATTGAAATGATAAAAAGAAATGATGCACCAATTATTGAAATCAACAATACAATACAAATGAAACCTTAAAATTTGTACTTGATACCAAAAACACCAAAAATCAAAAATTTGCTCCTTGATACCAATTTATACCAAAATCATAGAGATTAAAAAAAATATAAAAACTCATAAAACTCATAAATTCATATGGAACCAAGACCAAATGAACTTATTTTTGTACATGTAACTTATTCTCCCCCTTTTTGTCATACATCAAAAAGGGTTATGAAAAACATGTTTAATCAATAATACACATATTTAATTCTCCACAAATAAACGAAAATCTAGCAAAATCAAGTGGTTTTGTGAAAATATCGGCTAGTTGAAAATCGGTGGAAACATAATCAATATCAATATCACCTTTCTCAAAATGATCTCTAAGAAAGTGATATCTAATCTCAATGTGCTTGGTCTTACTATGTTGATTTGCATTTTTAGTTAAATGAATAGTACTAGTATTATCACAAAATATTTTAATATTTTTATAATGCAAATCATAATCAAGGAGAGTATGTTTCATCCAAAGGACTTGTGCACAACAAGCCCCCGCGGCAACATACTCCGCCTCGGCGGTTGATAGAGCTACGGAATTTTGCTTCCTAGAGGACCATGAAACAAGACAATTACCGAGAAATTGACATGTCCCACTAGTACTCTTTCTATCTACTCTACAACCCGCATAGTCGGCGTCCGAATAACTAGTCATAGAAAAATCTATAGTTTTCGGATACCAAAGACCTAATCCAATCGTTCCCTTAACATAACGAATAATGCGTTTTACGGCAATTAAATGAGATTCTTTGGGACACGATTGAAATCTAGCACAAAGACACACACTAAACATGATATCCGGCCTACTTGCCGTTAAATATAAAAGGCTACCTATCATGCTTCTAAACAATTTAATATCAACATTTTTACCTTGTTCGTCCTTATCAAGCTTGGTTGTAGTTGCCATGGGAGTGTTGCAAGTTTTAGCGTCTTCAAGTCCAAACCTCTTCACGAGTTCCTTTGCATATTTGGCTTGGCTAATGAAGTTCCCATCTTGCAATTGCTTGACTTGGAGTCCAAGGAAGAAATTGAGTTCACCCATGGAGGACATTTCAAATTTTTGTTGCATTACCTTTTCAAAATCCTTGCATAAAACTTCATTAGTAGAACCGAAAATTATATCATCAACATAAATTTGGACAATCAAAATATCATTATCAACATGCTTAGTGAATAGAGTAGTGTCTACTTTGCCTTTAATAAAATTGTTTGAAATTAGAAAACTTGAAAGCCTTTCATACCAAGCTCTTGGAGCTTGTTTCAAACCATATAAAGCCTTATCGAGTTTGAAAACAAAATCGGGATGAACATGATCAACAAAACCGGGAGGTTGAGCAATAAAAACTTCTTCATTTAGAAATCCATTTAAAAATGCACTTTTACATCCATTTGAAAAAGTTTGAAATTTTTAAAAGATGCATAAGCTAGTGTTATCCGTATGGCTTCAAGCCGTGCTACGGGTGCAAAGGATTCCTCAAAGTCGATTCCCTCAACTTGAGTGTAACCTTGGGCCACTAACCTAGCTTTATTCCTAATGACATTTCCGGACTCATCCAACTTATTCCTAAAGATCCACTTAGTACCAATTATTGGTCTATCGTGGGGCTTAGGAACAAGGTGCCAAACTTGGTTGCGCTCAAATTGATTGACTTCCTCTTGCATGGCAAGCAACCAATATGGGTCCGTCTCGGCTTCGAGAATGCCTTTGGGTTCAAAATGAGAAATGAAAGCAAAGTTACCACATAGGTCATGGAGTTTGGAGCGCGTTGTGACTCCTTTGGAGGCATCACCCAAGATGAGCTCCTTTGGATGATTTGTAGCATATCTCCAAGCTTTGGGAAGTGGTTGCGCACTTTCCTCATTATCCTTTTGTACTTCACCTAAAGGTTCTTGCTTTTCTTCTTGCGCGGGTGAGTCCTTCAAGGATAGTTTCTCCAAGCTTTCACCTAATGGTTCAAACTCTACAACATTCTCAACACACACATTAGATTCTTCAAACTTAACATGCATGGTTTCTTCAATAGTAAGTGAAGATCTAATGAAAACTCTATATGCTTTGCTAGTAGAGGAATATCCTACAAAGATAGCCTCATAAGCTTTAGCATCAAATTTACCCAAATTCTCTTTAGTGTTCAAAACAAAACATTTGCATCCAAAAACTTTGAAATAGGAAACATTTGGTTTCTAAAATGATACATTTCAAAAGAAGTTTTCGAAGAATTTTTGCATAAATAAATACGATTCGATATATAGCATGCGGTGTTTACGGCCTCGGCCCATAAATATTGAGGGAGGTCGTATTCACTTATCATTGTCCTAGCCATCTCTTGAAGTGTTCTATTTTTCCTTTCTACAACTCCATTTTGTTGTGGAGTTCTAGGACAAGACATTTCATGCTTAATTCCCTTTTCATCACAATAAGTCATGAAGAGTTGGTTAACAAACTCACCACCTCTATCACTCCTTATTCTCAAAATCGGAAAACCTTTCTCTTTTTCAACTCTTTTTCTAAAAATCTTAAAGTGAGAAAAAGTTTGATCTTTATTTTGCAAAAAGAAAACCCAAGTAAATCGAGAGAAATCATCAACTAAAACAAATGCAAATCTACTTCCATTTAAGCTTTTAGTTTTAGTTGGTCCAAATAAATCCATATGAATTAATTCTAGAGGTCTAGTTGACATGATATCCTTGATTGGTTTAAAGGAAGACTTGGTTTGTTTCCCAAGTTGGCACGCACTACAAATGCGGTCTTTCTCAAAACTCAAGCAAGGAATACCCTTCACCAATTCCTTTGAATTAATTCTAGAAATATGTTCAAAAGATGCATGTCCTAATCTTCTATGCCAAAGCCATGAATTTTCATCAAAAACATTTAAACACTTAGTAGAACACTCTACATTAAGCATGTCAATTATATAAACATTGTCATCACGAAAACCGGTCAAAATACAATCATTCGTTTTAATATCAAAAATCTTACAAGAAGTATCATCAAAAACAACTTTAAGACCACGATCACAAAATTGACTAATACTAAGTAAATTATGCTTCAAACCATCAACTAAAACAACATTCTCTATAATAGGAGATGAACCAACTTGAATGTTACCTATACCAATTATCTTGCCTTTGGAATCATCCCCGAAGGTGACGGAGCCACCTTCCATGTACCTTGATAGGGTTGTGAAGTTGTTGATATCCCATGTCATGTGCCTTGAACAACCACTATCAAGGTACCACCGCTCCCTACGTCTTGGAGCCTTGGTGTGTACCTACATCAAACATTTTAGGACTTGATTTTGGTACCCACATTTTCTTGGGTCCATGAGGGTTAGAACCATTAACCCAAACAAGATTATTTGAGCTATGCAATTTATCATAACAAAATTTAGCTAAATGTCCATTTTTGCCACAATATGTACATCTATAAACTCTACCATATTTAAGTGCATAATGGGTGTGTGTTTTGTGAGCATTGGCATTGTGAGCATGAAAAGATTTAGCATGAGAAGCATTAGAAGTATGAGCATGTGGAATCTTATCATGAGAAACTTTAGCATGAGATGTATGCTTTTTGGAAAATTTTTCTTCAAGTTTCTTTGTATTAAAAGCACAATCTTTTAAAACTTTTTCAAAATCACTCATTTTAGCTTTAAAAGAAGAAATTTCATTATTATCAACAATAGGGGTTTTACCCTTACAAGAAATCTTATAAGAATGAAATTCATTTTGAATGCAAATAAGATTAGAAGAAAGATCCTCTTTTTCTTGTGAAATCAAAGCAAGTTGAGATTTAAGAAAAGCAACTTCCTTTTGTAGTTTAAAACACTCCATTTTCTTGTTATCATAAGTTTCGGAAAGTTCTACAAAAGCATGCACTAGAACTTCCTTACTTAAATCATCATCATTATCATCTATAGATTCAAGAGTTTGAGGGGTTACCTTGGGTGTGTTTGCCATGAAACACATGTTTGCGGTGTCCGCCTTTTCTTCATCTTCGGACTCGCTTTCCGAATCCCAAGTGGCCTTGTAAGCCTTCTTTTCGTCTTGCTTTCTTGGCTTGAAGGAGGAAGTCATTTTCTTCTTGAATTCCGGGCAATCGGCCATGATGTGTCCGGGCTTGCGGCAATTGTAGCAAATGATCTTTCGCTCCTCTTTACCTTCAAACTTTCTCCGGAAATTTTGCTTGTTCTTCCGGTACATCCTCTTGATGTTGCGCACGAGGAGGGAGAGCTCCTCATCTTCTTCTTCATCTTCATCTTCGTCTTCAATGGTGGAGGAAGAAGACTTGAAAGCGATAGACTTCTTCTTTGTTGGAGCCGCCTCTTCTCTTGCTTTCTTCTCCATCTCATAGGTTTTGAGGTTTCCTATGAGACTTATGATGTCCATCTCGTCTTTGTCGTTCAATTCCTTCAATGTAGTAGACTTGATCTCCCAAGATGGAGGAAGAGCCCGTATCACCTTGCGTACCTTTTGGTCGTTGGAGATGATGTCACCTAATGAAGAAAGACCATTAGTGATTTTTGTGAAACGAGTAATCATGCAATCAATTGTTTCATCATCTAGCATCTTAAATGATTCATATTGAGACCGCAAGAGATCTACTTTGGCTCTCTTGACTTGTGAGGTCCCTTCATGCGTGACCAATAAGTGTTGCCACATCTCATAGGCGGATTGGCAATGAATAACACGTGTAAGGTCATCCTCATTCAAGGCGGTAAGAAGGGAGTTTTGGGCTTTTGAGTTAGCCTCATACATCTTAAAGTCAAGGTCGGTCCAAGTGCCCTCATCACCATCGGGTGCCTCATAGGGTTTGGTCAAGGATTTGGCAACTAAGCTACCTAGTGATTGCAAAAATATAGTCATCCTAACCTTCCAAATAGGGAAATTAAGGCCATCAAATTTAGGTGGGGATTTAATGTTGTCGGCCATGTTTACTAGTGTATGAATGGATGAATGAAAATGTTGATTAGCAATATTTTAGGATCTCTCTAAGGATGTTAAGCCAAACCTAGAGTCCAAGCTCTGATACCAATTGAAAATCACCTAGAGGGGGGGGTGAATAGGTGATAATGCTAATCAAGGGCCAAATTAAAAATATGAAGCAATGAGCAACAAATATAGAGATGAATGCAAGTGAATGATGCAAGTCACAATCAATAGCAAGAAGTAATAGCAAGTAAAGTAAACCAATCGCAAACACAAGGATATGTTATCGAGGTTCGAGCACCCAGCTCTACTCCCCGCCTTCCCCAGAAGGATTCTAGCTACTTTCACTATCACAAAGATCAATTACAAATGGAGTACCCAACTCCTACAATTTCAGCACAATACAATTTCTAAGTAATCAAAAGATCACAAACTCTCTCTTTCAAATATCTCTTCCCTTACAAAGGTCCTTAGAGAATATTGAGAAGGAATGAAGCTCTTGTGTAAGTGAAGAAAGAAAATCAAATTCAGAGAGTATATCAAGAACACTTCTGAAAATGAATGAGAAATATCAGCACAAAAACAAGAAACAAGCTCTTTTGTAATATCCCAAACTTTTGAATTTTCTCTTGAATAAATGTTGTAAAGAAACTCTCCCCAAACACCCCTATTTATAGGAGAGGGCTAGGGTTTAGGTTTAGGAATTAATTACTGAAGATTAGGAAGTAATTAGTTCCAAATATACCCTCCAACGGATAAAAATCAAGTTAAAACAGAATTAAAAATATGCCCGTTTACTGTTCAACGGCCATATCGGTCGACTGGCCCGGTCGACCGATAGTTCAAAAATTTGACCGTTATGAACTATCGGTCGACTGGTACAGTCGACTGCTCCTGACTGAGACTTTGAAAAATAACCGGTCGACTAACGGTAGCCAGCCGGTCGACTGACAGACGTGCACACGGATACGTGCACTCTGCTAGAACTCCGGTCGACTGGTGGTATATAGCCGGTCGACCGGCTCAGGTCAAAAATTGAAATACAAAGGGAATTTTGAGAGGAAAAATATTTTGATCAAAACTATTTTGAACATGAAATCAATATACAGCATAAAAACAGATTTGTAGGAAGAAGAATTAGTGTTAAAATATTTTTGTATATTTTAAAGGAAATAAACTTGGAAAAGGCATACGCGTGAAAAACGTGTGTGTTTGAGCTTCAAACTTACTCTCTATTCTTTAACATGCTATAAAGCTATAAAATAAATCCTAAGGACCTCTGAAGCAATCTTTGAGCCATCCAATGCCTTGCAATTGCCTTCTCTTCTATGATCCTTCCTTGATGTGCAATTTGCCTTCATTGCTATGTGGAACTTAGAAGTTTTTGCAAAAGCGAAGCGAATGAGCTCTAAACATGGTACAAAACCTGAAATTCATCTAGATCAAAACATTAGTACCAAATAGCACTTATTTGGTTTGTTATCATCAAAACACAAAACAATGGAGAGTGTAACCTCTTGGGCCAACACTCCGGTCTTATGTAAATCTTTGTAATTTCTTATTGTAAGGTCCCTTTGTGAAAGATCCTTTAATAGATAGTGAAATCTTTCATAGTGGTAAAGGCGGGGATGTAGAGCGGTGACTCGAAGCTCGAAATAAATTCTTTGTGTTTGTGTTTCTCATCTCTTAATCTCTATCTCTACTATTGCTTGCACTTGTGTTTTTCTTCTATTACAGTTGTTATCTTGCATCTCATTTATTGTTCATACTTGTCGATCTTTACTTATCTCAACAAGAAGGCAATTGAGCACCTCAACTCATAATCTAGAGGAATATACGAGGAGAAGTTCTAAAGCCCTTTACGGAAAATTCGGCTTCAATTCTTATTTTCAGTGACCGGTTTGCGTCATTTAGCATAAATTGTTATTATTTCATATTTGATTAGCGTTACACATATTCACTCCCTCTAGATGTATTTCAATTGGTATCAGAGCCTTGGTCTCTAGAGTTTGGCTTAACCACCTTAGAGAGATCCTATTTACTAATCACTTCACTTATAATTTCACTTTCTATCCATTATAATAAAAATGGCCAAAAGAATTAAGACCCCTCAAGATGGCCTTAATTTTTTCATATGGAAGGTTAAAATGACTGTGTCAAACTCTAGGAAGCCGGGTTGCAAAGGCGGTGGCGACGCCTTGTTGCACTTGGATCTGACATCCTTCTTCGTCGAGCAACCGTATGGATTCTTCTTCGTCGAGCAACCTTATGAATATTAGATTATACCGTGCCTCCGGGACATACCAGACTGCCTCCAGAGCACGCAATATCCCATCTCTTTCTGTAACCTTGACTGTTCCAGTGCTGATGACCTTGCAAGTCGAGCCATCCACCATCTTGACAATCCCTTCCTCCTTTGCAACTAAGGAGTTTTTGAGCAGCTCTTTCTGGGAATATACATGAACCATACTAGCTGAATTAAATATTCAGCCTTTATCTTGAGAAGTGTTGCCTTTATAAGAAGTCATTAATATTTTGGTATCCTCTACACCGCTTGCTACGTCTGCCTCCTCACCTTGTCCCTTCTTCTACAGTCACTCTTGTCGATGCTTGCAGTCGTTCTTCTAATGAACTTCCCTATGACAAAAGTGATACGTTTTTGATAAGCTTGGACCTTTTCTTCCTTCTCCTCTTCCTTTCCTTTCCGTGACCACCAAACTCGATGATGTCTTCTCCTCTTGATTTGGCCTTTTTCTTAATCTCATTAGATAAGAGAGTTGACGTGACCTCCTCCAAGATGTGAGTTTTTTTACCATAGAGCATGGTGGTGACGATATGATTATATGAATCTGGAAGAGAACTGAGAAGTATCAACGCCTTGTCCTCCTCGTCGATCTTGATATTAACCGCTAGAAGCTCGCTAATAACCTTGTTGAAGAAGTTTATATGCCTCAACACTGTGTCTCTTCCTTCATTTGTAGCTCATATAGTTATTTCTTGAGTTACAGCTTATTGGAGAGGCTTTTCATCATATACAACATTCCTAACCTTGACCACAATCTCATAGCCGTTTCTGCATCCATCATGTTGTACATAATCTAGTCTGCGAGATATAGTTGGATCGTGCTTGCAGCCTTTAGATTGATCTCCTCTCAATCCTCGTTTGACATACCTGTAGGTTTTGCTGACTTACCCTGCAAGGTCTTATGAAGACCTTGTTGCACCAGCAACGCCTTTACCCTCTTTTGCTATATGTCGAAGTTTCCTTTGCCATTGAACTTCTCGACTTTAAAATATGTCGTAAAACTTCCTATCTTTGACATATTGCCCTTCGTCAACTTTTAGCTCTGATACCAATTGTAGCGAAATTGATATGCTCTGATACCAATTGTTATGACTCCTAAGATCGACGTTAGGGGAACTTGGCAATATGAACAGTACTTATAAGAGAAAATCTTGATGTAAAGCAAACTAGTAATACCTAGATAAAATAGTAATAAAGAAAGAACACAAGAATTTAACATGATTCGGCCCAAACTTGGCCTACATCCATGAAGAGAGAACTTATGAGAGTTTTATTAATAGACTTGGTAAAAAGAGATCTAACCTTTATCTTGATGCAACAAGAGTATTCACCTTCCACTTGAATTTAATCCTAAATTACAAGAGTATTACCTTCAACTTGCTCTTCTCTTTCTTGGCTTCCTAATCTCCTTTTCTTGAGATTCTCTGTTGTAGAAACTCCTTGAGACTTCTTTGGTTGAGGCAATTACAATACTTGGTTACAACTTTTATTTATAAGATTTTACAATACAACTCCTATTTAGACTATGAGCCTTTGGATGGTTGAAGAAACTTGATCAATCTTTTTAGGAATTGATCTCCTTGATCTATAAGGATTTTACATCCTTTAATCTTTAGAAACAGACTTTCATTGAATAGAAATTAAATCATATTCATACTCCTCTTGAAAAAGAAAATCGCAATCGCCTGAAAAGAAAACTGTTTCATCTTAGTTTGCTTCTTCTGCTTCATGCTATCGTCTTCTCCAACTCAATTGAATTTTCTTAGACCATCATCTCTTCTTATAAAATAAGACAAATCCTAATAATATGTATACTTTATACACTTACACACTGAGGATTCAAAACAAATACTCTTGTGCCTTAGAAAAATATGTGTATGTATATGTGTGTGAAAAATAAACAAATCTAATTATTGATTAGTTAGGTGCTTTAGCCTAAGAAAAGACTTGGTATTTACTCGAAAGATAATTAGGTAAGTTTGAGAGAAAAAAAGAAAACTATATAAATATAATATATATATTAACACATCTAATAATCAATTAGTTAGGCATGAGGGTCTCAAGAAACCTTGATACTTACTCAAAAGAAAATTATATGAGTTACACATATTTAAAAAAAAAGAGAAGTATTTAAAGAGCAATGAAGTGGTAATACTTCAAACATCTTTCAAAAAATAAAAGTAGAAAAAAGCTATATATATATATATATATATATATATATATATATATATATATATATATATATTAATAAAAAAGTCATAAAAGTTGAAGTTGAAGAATCCCGAGTCAAAAAGATTCACAATCACAAAGGTGCATATGACTTAGGGTAAAATAATAGATTAAGTGAGAAATTCAGTTTAATTCTAACCTAGATTGATAATAAATACTTGCATAGATATTAAGTATAGGAATGAATAATTAGGTGATCCAAAGACTAATAGAGTAACTTGATTTTTGCAAAAATCTCTCAAATATTTTTCTCTTTTAAAATGAATTTTGAAAACACTAACACTTTATTTTTCTTTCTTTATGGATTTTGTGTATGTAATTCACTGAAAATTCTCTCGAGATAAAACTTGTCCTCTAAGGGTAACCTAGAGGTTTAACGGCCTATTACAGCGCTAAGTATAACCATGATTCCTACGAAAGTGAGTTAGGTTTGATTAGTTCTTCTTTTTTTTAGTTTTGCTCGAGGATGATCAAAAGATAGGTGTGGCGGTGTGATTGCATGCCAATTTTATATTATTATCATCACATTTACACATTTATCCTTGATTATTTTTTATTTAACATTGCTATTTAACCCTCTTTTTGATTATGATGTATAGTTACTTAAATGAGAAGATATAAGAAGCTTCTATTTTATCCCTAATCCTATCTAAATTTGGATTTCAATTTAAATCAATTTGAAATCAAGAGGTGAAAAGGATATATCATCATCTTCAAAATTCAAATTCAAAATCAGAAGATATATTTCTAGAAGATGGATGGGATAAAGCTAATCCTAATAGAGATAAGAAAGATAATTCAAATTAAATGTAGTTCAAAAATCAATTCAGACTCGGATTTAGACTAAACACCTCTTAGTATTCAGATCATAACTTTCGTTAGAGATATTCCAATTTGATGATTCAAATGCTAAAGAAAGAGGACTTAAAAGGATACAATTCGTATGTTGATTATTTGTTCAATTCACCCATTTGATGAGTCATATTCAGTATTGACACGTTGACTTATTGCAAATTAATTTAAAATTGAATTCTCATATTGAATTATGATTGAGTTAAACCTCCTAATTTGTATCTTATTATGAATAGGTTTAAGCCTATTTAAAGAGCTGAAATTCTTATAAAAAAGCATCTCCACATCAGATATCACAACTTAAGATTTTTCTTTAGTTTCTCTTCTAAATTTCTATTATAATTTTTAGGATCTAGTTCTAATTCAAGCTTTGTAAAGAAGGAGGAGGATCTCGTAATTAAAGATGACAGCATTAATAACAATATTTTTCTTTCTAATTTATCTTTATTTAATTATGGTCTTTACTTTCTTTCTCTTTTATCATGCTTTTTTTTTATTCTCTCATGAGTAACTAATCTTCTTCATAACTTATTAATCTCTATCCATAAATACTTTTAGTTCTATGTAAGAATAAGTCGATGGATCTTATGCATGCTTAAATCCTAAAAATAGTTAATACTCTTAAAGACACATGATAATAGTTAAATCCATTATCTTCTCAACTTCACAATGATTTTTCTTATGCTATGCTTAGATAGCCTTGATAGTTTAATGTTGGTTATTCTTCCTATTTTATACTTGAAAATTTTTGATAGTTTAATATTAAGTCTTGGCTAATGATTATTTCAAATAGGGTTTCTCCATCTGCAACTTTAAGGTATAGTTTTTATAATTCAAAGTGAAGTTTAATCTAGCATAGATTAGTAAATTAGTTGTGGTAGATGATTAGTAAGCCATATTCCTTTAATTCTTTTCAAAACCATAATCTTCAAAATCAAATCATATCTTCATTTTCTTTTTACCTCTAACACTTAATATAGATTTTTTTTCTTTCTTTTTCGAAGAAGAACTATTAACCTACTTATAGTTTAAAAAAATACCGAAAGGCTTCTATCGCATTCATCCTTGTGGATTCGACCCACATAGCCCTTTCAATCGCGGATAAATTGCGAAAGGTATAGACTTAACCGGCATTCAGATAACATCATTCTAACCTTAATCTCACTCTGTTTTTCAACAATCAGCCTAGTTCAAGGCCCAGTCCAGTATGTCACTCAGATTGTGATGATCTTCACTAAGAGGAGGTTCAAGACCTCTAACTACTTACCCCCGAATTCAGAGTATGAGACTGCCCAAACATTTATTTACATTTATGTTTTATGGTTTTGAGTTATTCATTGATTGATTTATTGTCACACCTGAAATTCAAGGGTTTGGGGGTTTGTTGTGGTTAAGTGTGCATACTAAGTGGGAAACTTGAATTTCCTATTATGACCACTTTTGTCTAGTTATTTAATCACACATTGGATGGGACATAGGAAGGATAGGTGTTTAAATATCAATCATTCTAGCACCAATTGTTATGAATTAAATGCTACGGGTTGGGTACACACGCGCTCCGCTCCATGGCACCGGCATCGGTGCCGCACGCCACATCGCGCCGCACTTGCACGTGCTGCGTGTGCAAGCGAGCATTATTTTTAATTTCTTTTTTTCTTTAATTTTTTTAACTAATTCATTTAGTGCATTTATTTCCGGCCATTTTACTACATTTATTTTGACCGTTCAGATCTGACATCTATGAATTTATTGGACCTTTACATATCTGACATTTGTTGGCAGCTGGGTTGAGGGGCCATTCAGCCTATAAATAGACCCTAATTCTCAAAGCTGTAACACACAACCAAAAAGCTTTCTCTTCTCCTAAAGCTTTATCTTCTCCCTCTCAGAGCTCATCTGCTACAATCATCTGCTAGCTAAGAGTTCTTTCTATTGTTTAAATCAAAATTTTATTTCTTGCAAAGAGTTCTATTCTTTATTTATTTATTTTAATCTAAATTTTCTTTCGTAGTGGGCAATGGTTCTTCTTCTGAGTAGGAGACACGCGCACATGCTCACGTCGGGTGCTGATTATTTTGAGGGAGCTTTTACCGCTAATTGATGGTACTGAGTGAACTTCCAAGCAGTAGAGCGGATATTTATCTTATAGGTCAGTGACTAGCACGACTGCACCCTTACAGGCCAGCTCTTTTTGCACCTATCATTTATTTGTTTATGTTGTGCGCCAACAACAACCACACAGAGGAAACATTAGATCTCCGATGCACGAAGAACCATACAACCACCAGCACAAACAAACAATCCCAGAAAAAAGCACAAAACACAGATTTAACGAGGTTCGGCTTTGTCGCCTACGTCCTCGGGGCATGAAAGAGGGAGGGTTTTTATTGATTTGTGCAAATCAATACACTTAATGGGGATCAGGAGAGTTCTGCCTCTGCTATACTCTCCTCCACAATCGCACACAAACCCTTCTACAAGATACAAAACCCTAGAAATCCAAACAGCCCTTAAATAAGGCTCAAAACAGCACCTTTCGAAACAGCCCAAACCCGACCGTCGGTCGACCGACCGGTCGACCGACCCTATGCACCGGTCGACCGGGCCTAACCGAGAGTTAGGCACTTTCAGTCGGTCGACCATTCGGTCGACCGATCTTTTTCTGCGGTCGACCGGCCCGGTCGACTGCTACCCTGTGCATGTCTGCGTGCACGTCGGTCGACCGGACCGGTCGAACGAGCTGCTGCTTCTACCGACGGTCGACCGGGCCGGTCGACCGTGATCCTGTGCGGCTGCTGATTTCTGGATCTCTTTTCGTTGACTTCCTCGACTTCCTCCCCCTACAATTCTCCACCTCGGTGAAGATTTTTCAAAATCTGAGCCGATCTCCAACGTACCCCAGTCTATCACCTGGCGAAATCGACACACGATCTCGGCTTGCGCGCACTGGACAAAATTGACACACGATCTCAGCGAAATCGACACACGATCTCGGCTTGGAATCTGTAGCTCAGTTATCCACTAGAAAACACCAACATGCCTTCTCTACACTTCACCTTAGGAGAACTTCCATACATGCCGATAACCAAACCGTGACTTCTACTCCGCAACTTCACGACCTCACGAAGGCATGAGCCAACATTGACTCTCCAACTGACTAGCTCTATCTAGTCTACCTGTTTTTAACTGACGGTCCAACCAAGTCTGCGTAGAGGACACCAAACACCATCATCGGCTTCAACTGGATGCACACCACTCCTTATGTAAGCTCAACATCTTCTCATCAGGAGATCAACCTGTTCATCGAGATCACAACACCTCACCTCTACGTGAAGTCCAACTGGCCATAACACTTCACCTCTACGTGAAGCCTCTCCACCTCTACGTGAAGTTCCATCGGCCACAACTCTTCACCTCTACGTGAAGTTCTAAACAGCTTCTCAAGAACCCAAATAGCTTCATACGGGTTGCATCACCAAATGGCTGCGCCTTTACGGCTGCCTACATACCTTGCCCAAAGGATCAAGCCAACCGTAGTTCATTCAAATGAGCTCCATCAAGCTCAAACACTGGAACCTGTATTTGCAGCAGCGAACCTGTCTGACTGAGTCATATGAACCTTCTCACGACCATCATGGAGAACAACGGCCTTCAACTTGAGCTTGTCGCGATCACAAGCTTGAGATTCATGCTTCTTTTCCCACAAGCGTGGTTTCACCTTGGTTCCAATGGCTGCAAACAACTCGACATCCTCAGCAATGTCTTCAACCTGTTCAGCATCACCCTTAGTTTCATGATCTCCACCAGGTGTCACATCCGGTGAAGTCTTCTTTAATGCCAAACCAACTAGAGATGATGGAGTAGCATCAAACCTCCACCAGCTGCGATACTTTCTTGGCCTCCGTCCTCTCCACCTGCTGAGAGACGGTGGACTTCAACACTGAAGTCTCTCCAAACGTGACATGCCTACTCATCATGATCTTCTTGTCTTCGGGGTCCCACACATGTAGTTGTTCCTTTTGACACCCAAATATACAAACTTCTTTGCTCGCGGATTCACCTTGCAATTCTTGGCACTGAAGTAGGTCGGACTTCCAAATTCCCGCAGCAAACCATGATCTTGAGCAGCTTTCCCAGACCAAATTTCAATGGAGCTTTACCTCCTATCGCAGTCGATCTATTCATGAGATGGCTAGCATACACAGTCGCCTCAACCCAAAACGACTTGTTCAATCCTGCATTAGATAACAACCACCGAACCTTCTCCAACAAGGAACGGTTTACTTCCTTAGCCAACTCATTTGTACCTTCTGTGAAGTGAGTAACAATTCCGGTGTTCTGGCCAAATCGTAGGAAATGGTTCATGTCTTTTCTAACATTACCAATCTTCAGCTCCCTGATCTTCCTACCAATCTGCTTCTCCATTCTTCCTCTCCACTTCACCAATATATCTAGGGCTTCACTACTTTGTCTCATGGGATATATCCAACAATGCCTAGATACACTATCAACAAAAGAGACAAAGTACCTGTGACCTCCAAGCGATGTCGTCTTAGCAGGTCCCCAAATGCTCATGTGAACACAATCAAGAAGACCTTCTATGCGGTGAGTACTGGTTCTGAATTTCACCTTCTTCTTGTCCAGAACGCTGTGTTCACCTTCCAACTTGCAGGTAGCAGCACCTTTCAACGATTCCTTCTTTGCAGGAGCTTGCAAAGACTTTTCTCCTTCCTGTCCGATCATTTCCTGTCAGACCTCCGAGCAACCATCATCTGAGGAACTTGAAGTCTCCACCTAATCTGTAATCGTACTACCATTCAAGTAGTAGAGATTGTCTCGGCGGACGCCCTTCATCACCACCATCGAGCTTTTGATCATCCTGAGATCACCATCTCGAACAGATATCACCATACCCGATGCTTCCAAAGCTCCAACAGAGATTAGATTTCTCTTCAATTGAGGTACATACCTCACTCCCTTCAGCTCCCTTACCATCCCATCAAACATCCTGATTTGGATTGTACCTACACCCTCCATGATACATGGGTGATCATCGCCCATAACGATTGAACACCCCTCCAGCTTCTCAAAGCTAGAAAACCAATCCCGATTAGGGCATGCATGGTGTGTAGCAACAGTATCCAAGATCCAATCATTTTCATCTGCAACGATGGGAGTAGTGACTGAGAATGAGAAACCCAACGAGTCCGAATCTGATCCATTTGCCTGTGAATTACTGCTCTGAGTATTAATCACCTTTGCAAGATTTGCCTCAGACTTTGACTCCTTCTTCTTCCCTTTGAACTTTGGACAGTCCACTTTCCAGTGCTCTATTTCTCTGCAGAAGGCACACTGGTTCTTCCTCAGATCCCTATAGCCCAACCTGGACTTTGATCTTCCTCTTTCATCATTGCCCTTCCTAGATGAACCCCTGCCTCTTACTGCTAGCGCCTCTGCCGACGAGCTTGACTGAGAAGGCCGTCTCACCTTTCTCCTTGTCTCATAATTTGTCAATGCAGACGACACCTCATGATAGTCCAGAGTTTGTCTACCATTTATGAAGGTTAATGTGAATGTCTCATACTCCTCCGCCGGGAGAGAGTTCAGGAGGATTACTGCCTTGTCTTCCTCATCTACCTTGACATCCACATTTACCAAATCTATAAGAAGCTTCGTGTAGCGGTTTAGATGTTCATTCACGGAGCACCCCTTCTTCATCTGAAATCCATACAGCTTGCTCTTCAGCTGCAATCGCGATTCTACACTCTTGGTCAGATATTTCCTTTCAAGGGTCTCCCACAACTGCCTAGCAGATATCTCGTGTAACACAAGATATTTGATGTCTTGTGTTAGACACGATCTAATCAAGTCACACGCAGACCTGTTCATCTTCTCCCAGTCTTCTTCAGTGGTTTTGCTTCACCTCTTCTCCAGAAGTAGAGTATCCTCGAGGTTCGATGCATTTAGGGCATCCATAACCTCGCACCTCCACATCCCAAAATTGTTAGTGCCGTTAAACTTCACCACGTCTATCCTCGGATGAGAATTCATGGTCCTCACTGATGTACTTTCTTCTACCATTTATCTAACTGAATCATCTATGTATGCGGAAAACAAACTGGAGATAAATACACAACTTCGATAAAAATTAGCTTTTTACCTTCTCACGGAACTCTAGAATGAGTTTCTGACCGGATCTACTCCACCAATGATTCCCTGAGCACTCCTTGCGTTGTTCTGAGATCGACACACGATCCCACGAACAAGACTACTGCTGATCTGAGATTGACACACGATCTCCACCGAATCAGCTCCCGATGCCCTCCGAATCGCCAGAAAATCCCATGAAGAACCTGGGAAGCTCTGATACCACTTGTTGTGCGCCAACAACAACCACACAGAGGAAACCCTAGATCTCTGATGCACGAAGAACCATACAACCACCAGCACAAACAAACAATCCCAGAGAAAAGCACAAAACACAGATTTAACGAGGTTCGGCCTTGTCGCCTACGTCCTCGGGGCAAGAAAGAGGGAGGATTTTTATTGATTTGTGCAAATCAATACACTTATAGCTATGGGGATTAGGAGAGTTCTGCCTCTGCTATACACTCCTCCACAATCGCACACAAACCCTTCTACAAGATACAAAACCCTAGAAATCCAAACAGCCTTTAAATAGAACTCAAAACAGCACCTTTCGAAACAGCCCAAACCCGACTGTCGGTCGACCGGGCCTAACCGAGAGTTAGGAACTTTCAGTCGGTCGACCGCCCGGTCGACCGACTGAAAGTTCCTAACTCTCGGTTAGGCCCGGTCGACCGACAGTCGAGTTTGGGCTGTGGTCGACCGATCTCCTTCTGCGGTCGACCGGACTGGTCGACCACTACCCTGTGCATGTCTGCGTGCACGTCGGTCGACCGGACGGTCGACCGAGCTGCTGCTTCTGCCGACGGTCGACCGTGATCCTGTGCTGCTGCTGATTTCTGGATCTCTTCTTCGTCGACTTCCTCGACTTCCTCCCCCTACAGTTTATTCATATTTTCTATTGCAATTCATCTGTCATATGTTGATGCATGTTTAGTTTTAAATTTTAGAAAAGTTAAAAATATTAAAAATAGAAAATTACAGTATCAAGAACAACAAACCCAACCTCTCTTCAAGTGAGCCTGGTCTCAGCGGCAACTTTGTCTAGTATTGAATTTGATAATAGTACAGAGTTCAATTTTTAACCAAAAACCAAAACCAAAACTAAAGCAGGGCAGAAATATCCTTGGACGTCCTCTTAGCATTCGATATAGTTTCTGATGAAAATTAAAGATCGAGCAGAGCAGAGTGCAACGTTGTCATCTGATCAAGCTGCTACCAAGCCAATCTCCAACTTGGATGCAAGCTTCTTGTGAGTCCTCTAATGTCCAATCCCTACACAATATAGGATTCAGTATTATTATTACACTATAAAAAGTCAGTAAACTGAACCTAACTTAAACTCCAGTTATAGATTTCCATTATCAAACAAATTGTTGCTCCTCTACGAGACCAACCAAGGCAAAGACTGGTACAAGCTTTACAACACCTGTTTGCACATGAAAAGCTTATTTATTTACTTAAAGAGAGAGAAGAGAAGAGAAGCTTATCACACACGTCCTCATGGGTCTCTTGCCTTTGTGTTTATAGTCTCCCCTCTCTCTCTCTCTCTCTCTAGACTCTCACCACCACCTTTGTTCTCCTCTTCTTCAATCTCTTGGTTTATTTTGGGAGAGAGAGGGTGGCTGGGTAGCCATGAAGAGCTCTTCTTCTTGGCAATGGTCTCTCATCCTAGCAATGTTGTTCATCCTCCTCCCCACAACATCAACGATCCGACTCTGCGACGCGAATGCTTCGCCGCACTTCTGCGACCGATACTACCGGCGCTATCATCTTCACCATCACCACCACCAACATCATGTAGAGAATTCATTGTGTCACCAGTACTTCACCCTGCAGAGGGCCAGGCTGCCGCAGCCCCCGCCGTCCCAGGACGAGATCGATCCAAGATACGGCGTCGAGAAGAGGCTAGTGCCCACAGGCCCCAATCCTCTTCACAACTGAGGCAATGAAATATGTGTTAGTTTAATTCTTTAATGTTATTTTGCTCTTGAGAATTCAGGCCAATTGCATCCTTTCTTGTTCTCTCTTTCCATGTTGATGGGCTTTCTTGTTTAGTTCTTCCAATGTGACGAGCAAGGGAAAGGATTTACAATGGAGGATGTTTACCTCTGGGGAAAAAAAAATATTTGAATTTGGTTTTAGTTTTTGTTTTGATCAGTTCGAGTTTAGTTTGCTGCTAATTTGATTAAATTTAAATGTTCTGTTGTGGCTTCAAGAGAAGTCCATGACTTCATTAATGGCAACGAGCCAGCGTTCTCTTGTGTCAACATCAACGGTTACGAAGTAATACAGTGGACTATTATTTCTCTCGTACAGTTTCTCGTGTACTAAAGGGTTGGCAATTAATTGCTCTCTTCTCTCTCTTCTGTCTCTCCTCTGTATGAGCCTTGTCCCTGTTCTTATTTTGACAATTTTGTTGCTTATTATTTCTCTCTCATGAATTCTCTGTATGCATTTGATTGGTTGATGATTGCTGGGATTTGAGTCTTGATTTGGGTGAGGTTGACCGATTTGTGATGTTGTCTCTCTGTACTTTCATCTTTGGTATTGAGAGTAATATGCTTGCATCTCTTCACTTGTATGTTCTAGTATTTTAGTCCTACATTTTATTCTTTCTTTTATGTTTGTATTTCTCTCTTGTTTGTTATCTTGAGAGGTATTTTGAGTTCATAAGTAGGGCATTGTTTTCAAAAAAATTCTTATTTAATAAATAATTTCAAAAATCGACTTCTTTCAAAACTTATTCAAAAAATTAATCTCTAACATGTCACGTCGGCGGCAGTCGGTTCACTCCGTCAGTGTGACGCGCCCGCTGTCAGTCATTTTTTGCTTCATCCGGTGTTGACAATCCTGGACGAAGTTATCTTTTTCTTTTATTTGACTTTATTCGGAGTTGTCAATCTCGAACAAAGCACACTCAGAAGCACTTGGGCACTTGGGCTACTTTTGCCAAAATTTGCTTTATCAGTGGCACATTTAGCTTAGTCCGAAGTTGTCAACCCCGTGATCAGTGGCATATTTAGCTTCAAGCTCTGGATTAACTCTTCCCATTAAGAAAACATTAGAATCATTAAGAAAACATTAGAATCAAGGAAACACTAAGAAAACATTAAGAGAAATCAAAATAATGATTTCTATACCAAAGCACCTGATCTTCGCATTTGTGGAAACTACTCCAACCTTGGTATAAAATGAAAAATCACCAGCACAATCAATAGAAATCTCATACAGACACAAATAATCTCCAACAGTATAACTTTAAGAAAAAAGAATAAATACTCTCCACAATCACAATATTTCAGAATTCGGCCACACTGTAAATAATGTTAATAGCAGCATCAATCAGAGATCACACTCCAACCACACCAAATCCATTTTCACTAGGTACAAATGACTCAAATCATACAGAAAGTAAATAGTTACAGTTCAAACAATTATAGTTATTCCATAGCAATAATACTCCAGGTTAGTTCAGAAACCCACAGATCAGACACCACAGCAAGCCACCAACAGATGCAGTTGACATAAATTCTTTACCATTCATTCTCAATTCAGAACCACCTGTGCATGTACAAGGTTTCATGATGCTCTTAATTCTCAAATTTAGGAGCGCAACGATAGAAAACTGTAATCTGTATTACAATTATTACGATAAAAAAGAATCCATAATTGACTTGGTAATTCTAACAAACAAAGAATAAAGAACGTAGACAAAGAATGACCCAAGGGCCGAACGATTCAACATAGTTGAAATCACTAAAATGCATGAGGCACAAACGATTAAGCTGTTCTCATAAATTACCAAATGCATACAAACCAACAGGTCAAAATGAAAAAAGAAAAATAAACTCTTTTTACCCGGTTTTGATCTCCAAGACTCTCTTGAATTGGGAGTTAAGAGAGAATGGACTGTGGCCTGCCTGTTGGCAGTCTCAAGTTGAGAAGAAGAGATTTTGGTTGTCATGAAGTCAGTGATGGTTGTCCTCTAGGCATACTATCTAATGTTGTAATTGAGGGGTTTGGTGGTGGTTCAGAGAAGAAAGCAAACAGAGAGAGAACTTCACCTTTCAATGGGACTGAGATTGTGCTCTCCATAAATAGGGTAGAAGAGCTTGGACACATTAAAAGAAAAATAAAAATAAAAACCTTTTGTTTTCTCGATTTGCTCTAGCTAAATTAGAGATAACCACCCTAAAGTTTCATAGAGTTTACAGAAAATTACCTCGTACTAAATTTTACAATGATAAATAAACCTTGCAACAACAACAACAATAAAGCTTTCGTACCAAATTTTTCAGACTGGCTATATATGAAACCTTCTCCATTTTGCTCTGTTAAAAGTCATCTCCCAATTAACTTTTCAATTGCTTCCATCCATCTTTGTTTAGGCTTATTTGCAGTCCTTACTGCTCCACCAACTATATCCTACTCCTAACTTATGCGCTTATCAACCTTTATTTCTTCCTTCTCCGAGCTCGGGCTATGGAAGAAAAAACCGAGGAGGTACCAGCAATAACTGGTTTTATTTCAGGGCACCTCTTGATGTTCATATTGATTATTATGTGCTTCTATATCTAGTATTGGGTAGACTTCATATAATAATTGTCCTAGTTCTACTGTATCTTTTGTTTCATTTCTTCCAGAACAATTACAAAAACTTTTTTATTATGAATCTACTCCCAGAAATTCAAGACCTTTGAGGCTAAGAAAAACATGATCAGGATAGCGGGCGCAAAGCTAATGAATTTTGATATGGTCTTTTGTTGAAATGAAATGGCCTTACTTCTTCGTTTTTTTTTTTTTTTTTTTTTTTTCCTTTTATCAGGAAGGCTTTTATCATTATATATAATAAACCCGGCCAAAATCCGCATATTTATGTTGTACTCTCCATAACTCTTTCTCACCATCTCAATTGATTCTCCCTCATTTATCCTCAAAGGGAAGCAAGATCTAATTTTTAGAGATGCACTCATTACTTATCCATCCATCTTAACATTCTCATTTATGCTGCAGTCATTTTTTGAACACTTCGTTTATTAAACGTCTAATATTCAAACTTCTACCAAGTTTCTTTTTTCAAGCTTTACAACTTTGCTACTTTTAGTAAACAGATGCCTACGATATCTTTCAACAAAATATTTCCATGTTGCTTGCATGTGACTAAGCATAGTCTTTTTTCTCGCTAATTAAAATTCAAAGACTTTCATCCTTGTCCTCTCCTCCAACGTTTTCGCCCTTTTTGTTAAACACTGACCAAAATGAAAGGCACCTCTCTCTCTCTCTCTCTCTCTCTCTCTCTCTCTCTCTCTCTCTCTCTCTCAACCCCAACAAAGTTAACTTGAAGACCTTGTGAGAACCCATCTAAGTATGATCGATACACTGTTGGTGATCAACAACCAAGTAGGTCAAGAGACTTTCCACATTGTGATTCGCTTAAAAATGAGTTCAATGACTTTCAACAAAATGAGCAACTTTAAGAACAACAATAACAAACTTTGCCTAACTTTTCAGGCCATTATTAAGCTCTATTAAGGTTCATATGCATGTTAGATGTGCAACTACTATGCCAATCATTACTTCCTCAATCCAGATTTGTTAGAGTCTACCTCTAGTCCTAGTGGTTCCTTCAGTTAGAGATCCTGTAACTCCTTCGAAAGGCACTCACTTCATGCATCAATCTTTACTGTCCAAGTCTAAAAGCATCTCTGCAATTCTCTCACATCTTATGATTTGTTGAATCCACCTCTAACTCAAGATCAAATAGATAGATAAAAAGTGTAAAACCACCACCATCATCAATAGTCCAATATAAACACACAAAAAATCCCTTATGGTATAATTTTAAAGAAGGGGGGACAAGTACTTTCTAGATTCACAATATTTCAAGATTCGGACAGACTGCAAATAAATTTTATCACATCATCAATTAAAGACCACTCATTCCATCTACATGAATTACACCAAAATTATTCCATTTCTTCACTCTTAGTAGCTACTACTAAGACAAATCATGCAAAAAGGAAATATCCTACTTAAAAAGGTACGCAAAATGCATCGGGTTCCATAGCAATAATACTAGTCCACTTATCAAATCAGAAACACATGAGAAATATCAAGAAAAAACCTACATAAATTACCTCCCGCCACGTATAAAGGTTGTGCAGCTTTATCAATTCTCTCATCATCTTAAATTTCAAGTTGTATCTGACACACAAAGTCATTTTTTGCAGTAATTCTCATATTATGTTTAGGCCTGCTATCGGGTCGGGACGGGTCCGGGTACCACTGTTGGAACCCCCGACCAGATCCTATTATGAACAGGTCGGGGGCGGGTACATATTTGATGTACCCACAAGATTAACGGGTGTGGTATTAACTACAAATATCCATACCCTACCCATTGTGGGCGGGTCTGAGCGGGGTCCGGGTTCCATATCGACTATATATAAATCAAAAAATAACAAAAAAGAAACAACAAAAAAGCAATAACATATTAAATTCAATAATAAATTTGAAACTTCAAAAATAAATAATGCATATATGAAGGACGAGGATGAAGGTGGCGGCTACTAAGCTAATAAGTGATTGCGGAAAAAAGTGAAGTGGGCTTTGGTTTTCATTCCTATGCATAAATGGGTTACGTAATTACTAATTATAATTGATGTTAGTAGTTAGATAAATTCATAATTTTGATTAAAGTCAATTCATTTTAGTAATGAGCCGAACACAATGAAAGCCTATTTACTTTTATTAATATTAGTATATTTATTTATTTATTCAAGTAAAGGGTATTAATGGGTCCGGGTCGAGTATTATAAGGCACTAGCCGTTCCTACCCAATGAGTAAACAGGTCGGGTCCGGACCGGGTCGGGTCTACCTGAAAGGTACCCAGACCCTACTCGAATTTATGAATGGGTCTAACTTTTAGAATCAGTATATACCCACTCGTAAGCAGGTATGGTATGGATACGGGTACGGGTACCGATACCGGGAATTTGTAGCAGCCCTAATTATGTTTAGACTTCTCTAGTCCCAAAACATAATGGATTTTGTATTCAGATAACATTTCCCCGTTAAAGGAACTGTTTGCAGTTCCTTCCATCACTAACATTAGGTTGAAGAGAGAACCATATGATACTAGCGACCAGGAGAAACTTTCAAACCTTCTGCAACAAATTTCAACCAGAAAGAATGTAACATGTGAAATACAACCATTTCTTTTGGAGGTGGTGGTTTTTGGGGGAATTGTGGTCCATTAATTCTTGTCAACATAGGCTCGAGTCTAAAGTTGACTTATTAGACACTGCTAAATGGTGCTCCTGACACCTCAAACATATTCTCCAGCTATGACTTCTGCAGATAACAGTGAGTGAAATTGGTCGAGTGAAATGGCAAAGGAATTCTAATTGCTTTCCCTGACCATCCCAATCTCTTTCTCTACAATGTAAAATATAATTAGAGTATTTCTCACTTTTCTATGGATATTCTCGAATTTGATAATAGCAAATAATTAACGCTAACAAATGCGGTTTAATTGATTTCAGAATTGATCCCTAAAAAAAAACATGTACTCTGAAGTCTGTACTGATTGTCCGCAAGTTCAGATTTGAGGCCTTCTGCACCAGACTTATCCTAGATGAATTTGCCAAATTCAAAATCATTACAAGGAATCAAGATACCACTGCTACTCACTATTATACCAAAGTAACTGATATTGCAGCAAAGCTGAATAGATCAGAAAGGAGAACTAACAGTGCCCACTTACATGACCAGAACTTGATGTCATCCCAATTAAATTTCCCAAAATGTATGACAGTTTGATTGAACTTTTATAATGTAAATTGATCCAATGCATCATTGCAAGAATTTTACATGTTGATAGAGAATTATTCAATTTTCACATGTACCAGAGTCATAAAGGCTCTTGCCAGTCATCAAGAGCTCATATCCTGCGGATGCTGTAGCTACAGACTTTTCTTAGATTATTTGAAAACGAAAAGAAACGGGAAAAAAAAAATGTGATTTGATGAATAAATTGAACCCCTTTCTTTTGTGCATTTTGTTCCTTCCTGTCTTCCTCCTTTATTTCAGGGTGAACTCTTTAGGATTTCTTCACTAGTCAAACCCTCTCAAAGCAAAGAATCTAAGATGACTTCCTTCTGAAAACAGATTTTTTTTTTTTTTTATGTAGTCTCACAACCTATAATTATCTTAAGACTTTTGCTGTAAAATTTCAACAAAAAGAAAATGTAAACTCTCTCTTTGCAAAAAACCCAGCTGCATTGCACATTCCAGTAGACCTAAGTATGCTGTAGAGGTTGGTTCAACTGCTATGTTCCCATATGAAACGCTCGTCAAATATCAATCCTAGTTTTGAAACACAATCACTCAGAATGTCTTTATGGCATTTATCTTGAGTTTTCCTTATGATCCATAGAATCTATATGTCCTTAGTTTTATTTTCCTGCCAATTCAATTTTTTCGCTCCTAAAGGCATTCAGTGAATCAGATGACTTCAGGCAATGACTTCTCCATGTTTCCAGTCTCATTTCAATTTAATCGTACTAGTACGCCTTTATATCTTTATTATACAGCTAATAGGAAGAATTCTAACATAACCAAAGAGTAATCTCTTAATTATTAATTTTGCAAGGCCTGATTTGAATTCTAGTTCAAATGAAGTTACAAACTTCCAATTTTTCATACATTATACTCATTGTAAAGTGGATATGATTGTGGTCACTGAAATGACAGACAAATTTTTTCCATAAAAAAGGGATTAATTACACAATTTGATATAGTCATGTGAGGGAAGAAGATGATAAATTGCCGGAAAACATGATATGGACAGAGGAGCGGATATTCACACCCATCAAATTGATTAACACACCCATCAGATTATGGCACCCACAAAATTAATAAAGACACTCATCAAGCACCTACCAATTTTTCAAAAATGACCAAAATAACGCCATCTTCCTCCTTCCCCCTGAATTCTCAAAATGTTGATCTCAGTTCTCAAAATTTAAGAATCCAACAAATTTGTATGCTCGTCTTTAAATTGAAATAAACAACCAGATCACTGATTGCAGAATAACACAGAAAATTGAAGCACAAATATATACACAACGCCAACCGCCACAAGTGGAGGAAATTTAGAACTTTTGACTAGTTGCACGTGACGCCTATGGTCGCCGCACGCGGTCGCTCCGGCGGCGACGCCGGCGGCGACGCCGGCGGCCTTGATGAGAAGTTCTTTTTGAATGCATCCTCAGTGCTTTCTTGACGACGTGCTTTTAGAAAATCCAGGTTCGTGAAGTCCTCCTCTACAATTTTTTATTTTTCCGTTAGGGCTTGTCGCACTTCTGATTGCGCTTTCTTTCTTGACTCTGGGTGTTTCATCAGTTCGGCCATGGCAAACTAGGAGAAGAAGAAGAAAGGGACATTTTGGACTACTTTTGAGTCGTAAAAGTGTCAAAAAAAAAAATAATGACCCTCTTGTAAGTTGTAATAATCTGATGGGTGTGTTAACCAATTTGATAGGTGTCAATATCCGCTCCTTGTGGCCAAATATGTCTGGCAAAAGACATATTAGTCTATGAACCTCCAACCCGTAGTGTTAGATTGAAATTTGCATTTTATCATCTAAAGTAGGAAGCCATGGTGTTTGACACTCAAGCCATTGGACTATGGCTTTTGCACAGTAAAAGTTGAATGGATCGATAAAAATTACCACGCTTTATAACCTTTTCAAAGTCTTGGAACAATGGAAAAAGTAGAGAACGAGAATGAAATTCGAATTTTCTTATTAAAAAAAGAAAGAACAACTTTCTAATATTCATCCTAGAACTTGCATCCTTATAGTTGCAAGGATATCTAAAGAATTGTGGAAGTAAACAAGCCTTACAGGTGAAGGAATCATGACAGTATTAGATCTACAAGAAGCAATTGGTTTATTGTAAAAATTTGATATTGGGTAATATTTTTTGTTATACATCAAAGTCTCAAGGGCTATATATATATATATATATATATATATATATATATATATATATATATATATATATATAGAGAGAGAGAGAGAGAGAGAGAGATAGACTTGTATCCTTTCAAAAGGATTTGATCCCGGATCCTTCCCACTCAAATTCAACCCTCCAACATTCGAATACAAGATCCACTCCGTTGAAGTTGATCTATACTATTTCAAGTATCTATAAACCAAAAATCATGTGTTTTAAATACTTTTTGCCCATCCATCAAGTAGGGGAAAAACGGACGGCCTAAATAGTGAGTTGGTTAGTTTAACGGTGTATAACATTTGAAATCTAACAAAAATTAGTTTATAGGGGTTTTTAAATGTTTAGATCATAATGAAATGGCTGGATCGAGAATTTGTATGTCTAAAGACATAGATCTAACCAACTCACTACTTTCGGCCGTCCATTTTGCGTCGCTTGATGGATGGGCAAAAAGTATTTAAAACACTTGATTTTTGGTTTATAGATACTTGAAATAGTATAGATCAACTTCAACGAAGTGGATCTTGTATTCGAATGTTGGAGGGTTGATTTTGAGTGGGAAGGATCCGGGATCAAATCCTTTTGAAAGGATACAAGTCTATCTCTATATATATATATATATATATATATATATATATATATATATATATATATATATAGAGAGAGAGAGAGACTTGCGTCCTTCCAAAAGGATTTGAGGCCGAATCCTTTGCACTCAAATCAACCCTACGACATCGAATGTAAGATCCATTCCGTTGAAGTTGATCTACAATATTTCAAGTAACTAAAAATCAAAAATCATGTATTTTGAATACTTTTTGCCCATCATATATTAGGCGCAAAATGGAAGGCCGAAAATAGCATATTGATTAGATCTATATCTTTAGACATACAAATTCTGGAACCGACCATTTCATCATAATTTAAACACTTAAAAGCCCTCACGCACCATTTTTTGTTAGATTTCAAATATTTTACACCGTTAAACTAACTAACTCGCTATTTCGGTCGTTCATTTTGCGCATACTTGATGGATGGGCAAAAGGTACTCAAAATACATGATTTTGATTTTTAGTTACTTGAAATAATCTAGATCAACTTTAACAGAGTAGATCTTTCATTCGGATGTCGTAGAGTTGTATTTGAGTGTGAAGGATTCGGCTTCGAATCCTTCCGGGATGAATATATATATATATATATATATATATATATATATATATATATAGAAAAGTGTCCCTAGTAGGTCTCCTTAGATTGTAATCTAAGAAGACGGCCTAAAACTCTAACATCCCGATTTTTTTCACGATCTGACCGTACATTATCATACTCATGTTATAAGATGTACGCATATAAAAAATCACGTGATTTGAAGTTTATTTACTCTATTTTCTTTGGGTTCAAACATTAACGGTTTTTAAACAGTAGAACAAAATAGAACGATTAGATCAATGAGTAAATGAACTTCAAATCACGTGATTTTTTATATGCGTACATCTTATAGCATGAATATGATAATGTGCGGTTGGATCGTGAAAATAAAATCAGAATGTTGGAGTTTTAAGCCGTCTCCTTAGATTGTAATCTAAGGAGACCTACTAGGAGCACTTGACCCATATATATATATATATATATATATATATATATATATATATATATATATATAGCACGATAGAGATGAGATCTTCTCAGTTACAGGATAGCGTCAAAAATTAACTATCTAACAAAATCTAACAACAAAACTAAGAATACCAACAAGTAATCACTCGTTCTTACCTACTAGAATCATAACAACTTTTTCATTCTCATCTTTATCTGCTAACACTCCCCAATAAACTCACAATGGGTTTGAACATTGGAAATTTGGAAGTAGAACTTGATGGATCACACCCATGGAGTTCTTTCAAAGGATGATGATAGACCAACATGGATAACTTGTGTCAAAGGCTAATAACGGACCCACATGGAGGAATGAGGAGTTGATGATAGATCCACATGGAGATCTTTGAAGGCAAGTTGTAGGATCCTTGTAAAATTATTCGGAAGAAACGTTGAAGTTTGAAAGGAAAGAGGAAATAAGCTCAACAAAAACTCTGCATTTTATTGAAGTGTGGCAATAATTGTTGAAGAGAGAAGATCTGTGTGTCATTGCTTGGGAAGAACTGATCATGGAGACCCTTCCAAATAATAGCAGCAGAATCTGCATAGAAGACGCCAGAATCAAGATCACAGTGGAGAGAGTTGAGGAGCTATGAGAATACCATGTGATATCTTGTTGGCAGCTGAGAATTGAGAGTCAGAGAAAGAAGGCTTCGAGATTGAATCATTGATCATGCTCAACTTGTTCTTGACGGAGCGGGCCATAGTCATGGCATAATGCCATGAGTTGTAGGTGCTGCTGGTGAGTAGATTAGAAACAAGGACAACACCAGGCCCATCTAAGTGATGGATGAAGAATGGGTTGTCAACATTCTCTCTAGTAAGACACTCAAAGATAGAAGAGAAAGACATTCACGGAAGGGAAAAGAAAAAAGAAATAAGTTATTGGTGCCAGTGAATAGAAAGGACGTCCCATGCTGGGCAACATATTGCGCAACTAGTTTGTGAGAGTGGATAGGATCTTATGCTCTAATACCATATAAAATTTGATATTAGGCAATATTTTTGTTATTTATCAAAGTCTCAAGGGCTTGATATATGTAGCTACAACATAGAGATGAGATCTTCTCAATTACAAGATAGCATCGAATAATAACTACCTAACAAAATCTGACAACATAACTAATTATATCAACAAGTGATCACCCATTCTTATCCACTAGAATCATAACAACTTTTTCACTTCTGTATATTGGCAACTGATTAGATCTATAACTTGACTATGAATAGTTTGCAAGATCTTTGCAAGAACAGCAAGACAATAAGTCTCGTCATGAGACAGAGGAGGGATAGGTTGTTGTTGTTCGCCCATCAAATAGTGCAAGAGAAAATTGTGATTTATTCATAACATGAATATGATGCCTTCCTACCAAATGAATAAGTTCAATAACAACAACAACAACAATGACATACTCTTTGTTCCAATTGTCAAGCAATGCAACTCTATTAAGGGTCACCTCCCTGTTAGATTAGCAACTACCATGATATTGTTACTTCCTAAATCCAGATTTCCTAAAATCAGTCTTCACATGGTCCTAGAAACTCCTTGAGTTAATATCCATAACACCTTCCAGAGGCACCTAACCAACTCAACAAACTTTCTTGCTCATGCTAAACTGTCCCAGCCAATTCTCTGTCACCTTGTCATTTGTTGAAGTTACCTCTCACTTCCTACCAAATGGAGAAGTGTAAAGTGTATAACCACCACCAGCATCAATAAACCCCATAGAGACACACATTATGTTCTAAAGTACAGTGTTAAGGAAAGGAGAATAAATATTGATTTTAGAATAATAATATTTCAAGATTCAGACAGACTACAAATAATGTTCATAGTATCATCAATCAAAAATCAGTTAACCTGTCTGCCTAAAATGAATTACACCAAAGATAACCAGAATGCATCATTTCCATAGCAGTAATACTAGTCTTCTTATCAAGTCAGAGAATCACAATTAAATACCAGGCAAAACCAGCAAATATAAGCTATCTCTACTAATGCAACCCCAAATAAACGATTCATTCTCAATGCATAAACACACCAACATGATTTCCAGGATGTTCTTTTTCTTTGGGAGCATAAAGATAGTAAAGTACCATTCACTTAGCTTTTTTCGACAATAAAAATTCCATAATTCACTTGGTAATTCATACAAACAAAGAGTCCAGTGAAAGAATAACCCTAAGATTCAAACCACTTCATACACTTGACACATCACCCAAAACTTATACAAACAAATACAGTGCTTTCTTCATAATCGACAGACCCATCAATCAAAGTCCAGATGTTTTCATGTTTTTCAACATGGGCACATCAAAACCACGATAAAGTTTACCAAAATCCATGCGAAAATTTCTGTAACCCAATGTCTTGATTCAGTAACACTAATAAAAGAGCTTACAGAAAGAGGATAACCTAAAATTTTATATCTTCCTCCAAATTGTTCACATTTTTCCACATGGGTATTGCGAAACAAACATCAAATTACTAAATCCACACAAACCAACAGATTTTTCTTTTATGGGGAAAAAAAATTTACCCAGTTTTGAACTCCATGATGCTCTTCACTTCGGGGGCATAGAGAGAGTAGATTACCGCCTGCCTCTTGGCGACCTCGAGCTGAAATTTGGCGTCGG
Organism: Agave tequilana; assembly: GCA_038442645.1. Taxonomy (NCBI): domain Eukaryota; kingdom Viridiplantae; phylum Streptophyta; class Magnoliopsida; order Asparagales; family Asparagaceae; genus Agave; species Agave tequilana. The sequence goes on from JAVJIF010015007.1 coordinate 47,635, forward strand.
CGAAGGCGGGGGCGATAGAAGAAGGGTCGTTAAGATTTCCGTTGTCGCGAAAGCCAGCGATGGCTCTCCTCTTGGCGTACTCTCTTATGTTGTAAACGGAGAATTTGGCGGTGGTTCGTAGAAAAGAGCGGAGTAGAGAGAGGACTTCACCTCTCGATGGGACTGAGACTGCGCTCGCCATTGATATTGATAAACGAGAGAGGGGGCGGGGGTGCAGAGAACTGCGAAACATAAAGAACCCTTTCCCTATATGCGGTAATTTACAGATAACCCCTGTACAAGTAACAATTGTTGACAACAACTCAATCTACTGCAAGGGATGGGGAAGAAAGGCTACTACACAAATGTTCACTTCTTTTTCTTGATCTGCAGTAGTCTAAATTTTAGCTTACATATAAACTAGAGAACCACTTGCGGTGGAATCGAGCGGCGAAGAGAAGAAAGGGGAGAGGGGAAGAAGAATTAGGAGTGGGAGGACGGGAGAGAGAGGAAAGAGATGGCTCTCTTTTTTGGAGGACAGATGGACAAACAAAATGCAAGAAGGAGTGACAGGAGAAACCTCATTTTGTTCGGTTCGATTAGTACACCGCCTGTGTCTGTGAGAAATCGATCGATCAGTCAGGAGGAAGAATGATAAGGAGAAAAGAGAGGGCAAACTGAGAGATGAAGAAGAAAGAAGGGGTCGACGTTGCTCTCTCTCGCGCGGATGAAAATGGACGGATGGACAGACAAAGTTTCCTTATGAGTCACCGGAAAAAAGTTTTGATAATAAATACCTTTAAGTTTATATACGGAGAAAAACATCTAGAACAAATTTCTCTCCAAATAAAAATTCTTTACAACAACAGTGTTTGCTCAAAAGAAATAAACAAAAATAAAAATACAAAGACATTAAAGCCCTTATTAGGAATAAACAAAAAATACAAAAATACAAACACTTTTGGGAGTGGTTAGATATTTTTTCTGTAAATCATGCATACATGTGTGTGACAATTGTGAAAAACTTAGTAATTCCTCAAGCCCTTGTTAGGAAATTTTGATTAAGTCCATATTTTGCTTAATTTGTACTATTAATCGAGATAGACTTATGTCACTCCGGAAGGATTCAGGCCCAAATACTTTCCAGTCAAATACAACCCTCCGACATTCGAATACAAGATCCACTCCATTGAAGTTGATCGATATTATTTCAAGTATTTTAAAAATCATGTTTGAATACTTTTTGCCTATCCATCAAGCGGCGCAAAATGGACAGCCGAAAGCAGTGAGTTGATTAGATCTATGTCTTTAGACATACAAATTCTCGATCCGATCATTTGATCATGATCTAAACATTTTTAAAAAAAATTACAAGCCAAATTTTGTTAGGTTTCAAATGTTCTACACCATTAAACTAACCAATTCACTATTTGGCCATCCGTTTTTCTTACTTGATGCATGGGCAAAATGTATTCAAAACACTTGATTTTTGGTTTATTGATACTTGAAATAATATAGATCTGAAAGTACACCTAGAGGGGGTGAATAGTTGTAGTGTTAATTTAAGACAAATAATGCGGAATTTAAAAACTAAAAACTAATACACAACGTGTAACCAAGAGTAAGTTCGAATTCCTCGTGAAGAGCTCTGAAACTTTTCCTCACTATCCTCTAAATTATGAGTTGAGTGCTTCAATAGCACTCATTGTTGAACACAAGTGTAAGCACTCAAACAATATCAAACATGTATAAATATATGAGCAAGAATAACAATGCAAGATATAAAGAGAGAGAGAGAGAGAGAGAGTTAAGAGAGAAAGATTTAAACGCAAACATAAGGATATATTTAGATGTTCGAGCCATCGCTCTACGTCCCCGCCTTCACATAGAGGGATTTCAACTATGCACTATAGGATCTTCCACAAAGAGACCTCCACCGAGAAATAACAAATACAAAACAGGAGTACACAACTCCAACTCTCTCACACCTCTACACAAGAGGGTAGGCGCAAAGAAAAGATTACAACTTGGTGATCACAAAGATCACAAATAATGACTTGATGATCTCAAAAGATCACAAACAAAACCTCTCACAAACAAAATCCTAGAGGATAGACTTGCAATGAAGAGCTCAAGTATGTGAGTGCACAAAGTTTTAAAAAAGAAAACACAAAGAAAAAACTCTTGAATTAATAGAGAAATAAAGAACAAGAAACTAGATTCCCAAAACTTATTTTCTTTTGATTTTCTAAAACTTTGAAACAAAATAAAGATATATAATTTGAAGCTCTAAAACTTGTTTTAAAAACTTGTTAAAAACACTGTAGAAGGTAGGAATTTTAGCTCTCAAAAATCTTGTGAAAAACTGGCCCCAAGAATGCATATATATAGGGGTTCAAAAATATAGCCATTGGAGGTTGAACCCAGGCCACAATGGCCTGTTGGTCAACTGTCCGGTCGACCTACCAACAGTCAGATTTCTGACCGCTGGGGTTGCCGGTTGACTGCCCCCAAGTCACAGAGAGACTTTCTCTCTGTCGGTCGACCACTCGGTGGATCGGTCAAACCCGAGGCTAGAGCTGAGCCAGTCGGTCGATCGCTCCTTGCTACGGTCAACCGGTCGGTCGACTGAGCCAGGGATATAGGCTTGTGCACATTTTTGTGCACGTCGGTTGACCACTCAGTCGACCGAGTCAGGCTTCGGTCGACCAGTCGGTCGGCCAACAGCAGCACAAAAACAGGATATATAGGGTCAAAATGTAGACTTAAAAAACACCTATAAATTCCAACAAAACTCCATAAATTTCACAAAAATAAGTTCGTATAAATATTTGAAGTATAAATATGTGTGATCAAAAATCAACACATTTTACAAATAATTTGAACTATTTTTGAGGTAAAAAAATTAAGGCATAAATCAAAAACTGTATTTTTCAAAATCTAAACTTTGAAATGAAAATCCAATTTTTCTATAAACTTGTATAAATACAAAAATAAGATATTAAAACACTTTTGAAGTATAGTGTGTATGAATAGCATCCAATACATTTAGTAAATGATAAATCCTTGTTTTTTATAATAAATAACAAAATAAGTTTTGATAAAAATAAAACTTAAACACATGACCTAGATACATTAAAATGAGTTTTCGAAATATATAAGAATCGTCTATGTATATGGATAAGATCCAATATACATATAAATCATGTAAACTTTTTTTGATGAAATCTATTCATGAAACTAAAAGATGTATATTTTATATATTAAAGCCTTAAAACCATATACATCATAAAACTAGTGAAACTAAAATGGTTTAACTGAAATCAAACTATTATGGTGTGTGTGTGTGTGTGTGTGCTCGAGCAACTCAAAGATAGACTATCCTTACACAAGATCAAAACTAAAATAAACAAGCAAACTTAGATCAAAGTCTTCTTGTAGATCTTCTTCTCCAAGTGACTCGATCCAAATATGATTCATAGAGTTAGACTCCATCTTGAGTATTAAGTGCGATCTTGATGCGCGAGCTCTTGAATTAACACGTGCTAGCTTCGAATCTCGACTTCGAGTCCATGTAGAAGCTAAATAACAACAACAGTCTCGACCTATGTCTGAAACTTAGTAAACACAAGATCATTAGAAATATAACTTCATAAGTTAGTCATCATCAAAACTAAGGTGAAAGGCCTTCAGACCAACGATCTCCCTCTTTTTTATCATGACAAAACTTATGAGGTTATATATGCATCGATTAAAGATAAGCTTCATAGAAACTCCCCATTAAGCTTTAAACTCACGACCTAAACAGACGAGCGTCCCCTTGAGGACAAAAAAAGGTCCAAGTGTGTATGTATTGAACTCCAAATTTAGAAATTTTTAACGGTAAGTGCACAAAACTCTCTTAATTTCCTTCCTAAAGGATTCAAGTCTCTTTATACATATATACACACACACAATCATACATATGTACATAGGGGGTGTGTGTATCGTTTTGGGCAAAAAATGCACTAAAAAAAACTTTTGAGATTTTAAATATCCAAAAAAATTATTTAACTTTCTTTTATCTTCTTTTCTCTCTTTTAATTCTTCTTTTATTATTATTATTATTTCAAAAACAAAACCTTCTTCTTCTTTTCCTCCATCTACTTTCTTCTCTTTTAAATTTAATTCTAACTCTTTAATTTTATTTTCACTAAGCTTCCCTTCATCTTCTCTGTAGACCTCTTTCTTTTAAATATATTTTTAATTCATTATCTATAATATTTTTAAAAAATTCTCTCTTATTCTTTTTCTCTCTTCATTTTACTAACTCTCTTTCTTTAACTCTCTCTTTTGATTTCTAAGTGTCAATATCTCTGCCTCACCCCTCACATAACCTTTTTCTCATTGAATTTCTTTCTTTGTAATTCTTTCAATCTCTTTTTCTAACTTTCTATTCTCTAGTACGTTCTTCTGTTATTTTCACTCTCTAACTTGTTATTTCATTTGTTAAATTCTTTTCTCAATTTAACTATTTCTTTCCCAATTTCTTTTGATGTAATTTTTTTCATTTAATATTCTTTGCTCTTAACTTTTTTCTCTATAATTCTGTTTTTGAGGACAAATTATGGCAAACAACTTTGCACTATTAGGGATGTTGCACAAAACCCTCGTGAACTATAAAAACTTCTACATAGACCCCCTGAATTGTCACGTTGTTAATTTTTCTAGTCTAAATCGGTCACTTGCAGCACGTGACCCACTAACCCCAAATTTTAATATTAAATTCTATTAATCTTGATTTTTTTTCCTAATTATCTCCTTCTAAAGGAAAGCAATGTAGTGGAGAGGGGTGAGAGAAGGATGAGGTTGTGGAGGTGAAGGTGGTTGTAATATCCTCAGTTAATAATACTTGATTATATGTTAAATACTTATTGTGACCTTACTTATCATTTTATTATTATTAATAATTGATATATAACTCATCATTTCCATTATTTTTACAAATATAATTTAAAATCATTATTGGTAATAACTACTATTTAGATTATTGATTATAAATTGTTATCTTACTATTAATATCGATTAATATATATTATATTAAGAGGTTAAATTATTAAGGGGCATTTCATTACAGCTCCTATATCAAATCGTAATTAAGGAAAAACTTAGGTTCATAATTTTGTTCGCTTTAACCCCCTCCTTTTTTAAAGTAAGGATGTGCGCTCATGTGTCAAGCGCTAAAGCGATCATCAGTGACAAAATACGAAAATGTCCCTAAATAATCACTTCAAAAAAGCGGACCATTTCAAAAATACCCTATTTTTAGAACTACGACTATGATCACAGTCCTCACAAAATGATCACGTTTTGGCTTTAGCGCACATTCGACCTGTTGGTGATTTGATCCAAACCCGGATCTGACCTACAGGACTCTGTGAGTATTTTTTTTTTATCTTTTTAATTAATTATGGTTATTGAATCAAATTTGTTACCTATTAATGATAATTATTTAAATTGCGTGAGTGTTGCTTTTCTTTGCATAATCTGTTTTATTTAATTTTGTTGTGAGTGTTTATTTTTTTATGCTAATATTTATTTATTTTGTTAGTGAGTGTTTTAACTTGTTTTTACCCTTTTTTAAAATATTTCATATATTATGTTAAATTAATTAATTATATTTGTTTAATATTTGGTGAGTGATTTCAGCTCCCTATTTAGTTTGTCATTGTTGTAAATTTTGAGTTCTTGATAAATTTAGCATTGGATTTAGGATTTGAATAGTGTGGTAGTTTGTGATAATTTGAAACTTGCATGATAATTATCTAATGATTGATGAGTTGATGAGAGCTAGACACTTACCTAATAATTGTACTTTATATGCTTGGTGTTATTTAGAGTTATTTGGTAGTTTTTGATGACGCTTAGTGCTAATTTTAATTCTTGATGGTATCTAGAGGAATTTTATAGTTTTTTATGGTACTTGACAGCATAAGTTTTGGATTTACCCACCGATTTATTTTGTCAGAGTATTGATGATCTCTTGTTGAAGTTGAGTATTAGAGTAGAGACATTCTAATTTCCATATTGTTTGAGAATTTTTTACTCTTTAGTTATGATCTCTATCTCCTTTGAGTTAGTTTGATCATAACAATGCTCAGTAGACTTCACTTCATAATTTGTTCTTAATTATTTCAATTATTCAGTTATAAACATCAATATATTGTGATAGTGATCTCATCAACATTAGTGACTTTATATCTTTAGAGTTTTACAACAGTTATTGATTGATCTCAGTGATTAGTGACACCAATGTTATTAGTGACTCTATATCTCCAGTATTTTATAATAGTTATCAGTTATTAGTGACATTGTTGACACTTTAAAAAAGACAAGATTCTGATTGGCCTGAACAATGTCTAAACTTGTTGACATTTACAAAAGACAAGTGAGAGATAAACTGACTGGCCTGAACAATGTCTAAACTTGTTGACATTTACAAAAGACAAGCGATAGACAAGCTAACGACCAGTTCTGTACTTGTTGACATTTACAAAAGACAAGTGACAGATAAGCTGACGACCAGTTTTCACTCATCCCCAAGGGACAAAACAGCAACTTGGACTCTACTGATCCAGTGAAGCAGACAGTAAGCCCAGATTGTCTCTAAACAGACCTAAGCAGGTCTAAGATGTTAGCACTTAGCATCACATGAGCCCAAAGGGATAGCCTCACCTGAAAGGCTAAGATCATCCAACTTCGCCTTGAAGCCATTCAAAGCTCCGTCAGGAAGCTAACTTACAGTTTCGCCTGAAATGCTCAGTTAACTCTGCAGAAAGTTAGCTTCGCTTGAAGCCACACGCAACCGCGTAGAAGGGTGTTCGGTAACTTCGCTACAGATGTTATCTAGCTCCGCTGAAAAGCTTTCTTCTGACTTCGCCAGATGCTCTTTCCAGCTCCGCTGCGAGCTCGACGCAGGCAGCTCCGCTACGGGTCTGTCATGGTCAACCTTGACCAATTAAATCTCCAGATGAGAACGCATCTATTCAGATCAAGATCAAATCTAATCAAGATCAAATCTGAGATCAAATTTGGCAGTTGATTGCCATAATCTCTTGACTCTCCTAAAACGAGTAAGAGGATCAGGGAAAATCTTCTAATTATATGGAAAGGATTAAAACAGATCAGGAGGATCAACCGACCTGCTACTTCTAACTTCGCAGAAGCTGATTCTAGCCTCGCAGCAAGGCTACTTTCCATATTTAAACAGATTTGATTCAATCTATTTCCATATTTTTAAGGGACAATTATACCCCTGCTCTCCCTATAAATAGCCCACCAGGGGCACAAGGAGAAAGGACACTCGACCAGGCAAAGACCTCCGGAGGCAAACTTCTTGAGAGGACGCACCGCGTGCACAGAGAGAGAGAGACTAAACAGAGATCTATTCTCTTTCTTCCAAGAATTCAGAGACTTTAGAGAACTGCTTCTCTAATCAGGGTGTTGATACCCTAATACCTTCCTTCCTCCCAAGGAATTTTCGGAACCATGCGAGAAGAAATTCCTAAGTGAAGGCGGTTTTGAGAAGAAATAAGAGGGTTCTACCAACCTTCTGTTCTCCGATTCCCCGAACCAGGCGAGAAGGGAATCTCATCGCTCGCATCGTCAAAGGGACAAAGTGGTAGCGTGCTGACCAGACTCCTACCGGCACACTTCTCTAGAATCTCCGAGGAGATCTACTTGTAATCTTTTTAGAATACTTGTAATTTAGCTCCTCGACCCTTTTCTTTTTTGTAAGTTTTTTCCTTTTGCAAATCAATGGAAAACAAACATCAGTAACAGTTATTAGTGACATCAGTAACAATTGGAGATATCCAGTCACTATTATATTTAATAATAATTTAAATTATTGGCATATTAATAAAAGACGCTACAATCTAGTGTATTATATTTTGTTGATCAAGTGTCTGAGTGAGATTGTGCGCATTGCGAAAAACTGAGAGCTTTCCTCACTTATTCATCATATCTCTGGTATTGACTATGCTTTCCTCTTTATTCTTATTCACTTTATTTCCTTCCCAATATATATTGAACTCAACCTTTGTTCTATTTCTTTATTCATATATTATCTTATGTAAAAAATTATATATAATACTGCAGTGTAATGATGTCATTATAGTAGATTTATATAACTTGTTCAAGTTACATTAAACTTATCACATATACAGGTGATATTCTCCCCGCCTATATGTGTCGCTGACTCTGATTGCGTCTCCGCTCCAGTGTATTTTAGGAAGCGGAGCGTGACAGTGGTGGTAAAAGGAGAAGGAAGAGGTACACGGGAAGGAGGAGAGGGATCAAGGCTAACATTAAGGTTCAAATAAGCAAAGATTTTTTAGTTTGGTGGTGGCGACGGCGGCGGCGGCGGAGCTGGTGGTGGTATATTTTTTAAAAGGATAAAGTTCAAGAGGGTTGTGTGTCCTAGACATGGCATTTTTCTTTCATCTATTCCTCTTCTTTGATTTCTCTATTGTCGCGTATACTTCCTTTCTTCTTATCGCCATGCCTCTTCTTTCATTTATCTTGGTTCCTATTTGCTAGCTTGCTCTTCTGACGATGGTTCAGATTTTATATTTCGCTTGCTTCTAGCCTTATAGAGGTCAGGAGCGCGTGGGATAAGCGATAATGTATAGCCTTTCCTAAAGATCCATATATCCCAAATGTTTTGTTCTGGAACTAACTTCATCACATTCTCGAACTTCCATTATGCCCCGAGAACCCCAGGGTTTCGGATCACTACTTGGTCGAAGCTCCTTTTTGACGAAAAAGTTAATGGTGTGACAATCTAAAGGATCAATGCCCAAATTGTTATAATTCAAATATGTTTCGCACCATTGATAGTGCAAGAGTGTTTGCTGCAATTCTGAAAATTCTTAAAAAGTAACAACAAGATATACTGAAAATTTCCAGATAATTACAAATTTGCCAGTAATTTTAGACCTTCATAAATATTTCACACAATAATGGATTTCAAGGATTCAAGACGTGTTTGAAAGTTTATGAAAATTTATACCAAATGATAAAAATTATGGCCCCAATCTGACTAAGATACAATGTGAAATTACCAAAATACCCATAAAAATGATGCGGAATTAAAAACTAAATTGCAACACACTATGTGTAACCAAAGAGTGTAGTCGAATTCCCCGTGAAGGGCTCTGGACTAACTCCTCAAGATTCCTCTAAATAAGAGTTGAGGTGCTATATGAAGCTCTCTTGGTTCAACACAAGTATGGGCACACGCAAACAATACCAAACATGTATGAGATATGAGCAATATGAATCAATGCAAGATATAAAAGAGAGAGGTTAAGAGATAGTGGATCAATCACAAACACCGAGATATGTTTCGAGGTTTGAGTCACTGCTCTACGTCCCCGCCTTCACACAGAAGGGTTTTCACTATATGTCCACACATGACCTCCCACACAGGAAACCTCCACCGAGGAATTTGCAAGTACAAAGTAAGGAGTACATAACTCTTTTCTCCAACACAACCACCTCTACACAAGAGGTAAGGCACAAAGCTAAAACAACAATCACCTCTACACAAGAGGGATAAGACACTAAACCAAACAACAACCACAATCACCTCTACACAAAGAGAGATAGCCACAAACCCAAAGCACATGCTCCTCTACACTTAGAGGGAAAGGCACAAACCCAAAGCAAAGAAGATTACAACACTTGGTGGTCTCAATAAACCACAAACAATTTTTCCCACAAAAATAAGATCCTATATATAAGATAGAGATGAGAGCTCAAGTGTGAGAAAACAAGGTGTTTGGAAAACAAATCATAAAGAAAAATACTTGAGAAAAACACTAGATAAGAATAGAATTGAAGATCAAAACCAATCTCCCAAAGACTCTATTTTTCTTTGATTTTTTCAACCCTTGAAAACAAATAAAAGATAAATCTTTTAGCCCAAAAACTCTTTTAAAAACTCGCTGCAAACACTTAGAAGATGGGAAGAAAAGCTCTCTAAAAATATTATTGAAAACAGCCTAAGAGATGAGTATTTATAGCCTCTCAAAAATTCTAGTCGTTGCTGCCAGAAAAAAATGGCCAGAATACCCTTCCGGTCGACTGCCGGTCGACCGGCCAACGGTCCACCGTTGAGCTCTGGTCGACCGCCTGGTCGACCGAGCCAAGCCTGTCCGGTCGACCGCCGCACCTGAGAGTTGGGTACTTTCAGTCAGTCGACCGTGCGGTCGACCGGCCTACTTGGCTGGCCTGTGCATGTTTCTTGTACATATCGGTCGACCGGTCCGGTCGACTGACCCCTGGTCTGGTCGACTGCTAACTGAGTTTGGTTGATAATTTGGGACTTAAAACATAGGTATTTTAACTTCTATAAAATCCCATAAAATCTTATAAATTTCACAAAAATAAGTTCTTATAGATATTTGAAGAACAAATATGTGTGACTAAAATTCAACACATATTATAAATATTTTGAACTATTTTTGTGATATAGAAATTAGGCTTAAACACAAAAAACTGTATTCTCCAAAACTTAGATTTTGAAATGAAAAACCGTTTTCTCCAAAACTTGTATTTGATACAAAAATAAGATATTTAAACTATATTTGAAGCATAGAGTGTATGGATAGAATCCAATTCACATGTAAGATGTATATCAATGTTTTTGACATGAAATCCAAAACCGGTTAAACGAAAAACCAAACATATTGAAACTTGTGTGTGTATGTGAACTTGAGCATATCAACTGTTGGCCCAAAGGTCTATCACTCTAGTTTTAATGATGATTAACTCATGTAGTTATAGTACTAATGATCTTGTGTTTATTTAGCCTCAGATTTGTGATCAAGATCTTGGTAGGTGTTTAGCTTCATCAAAGGATTTAAAGTCGTATTTTGGAGTTAGCACGTGTTGATTCAAGAGCTTGTGCATCAAGATCACATCAAGTACTCAAGAGGAGTCTAACTCTTTGGATCAAGGTTTGGATCAAGTCAAGAAGGAGAAGAAGATTTTCAAGTGAAGACCTTCAAGAGAAGACTTGTGTCTAGGTTTGTTTTTAGTAAGATTTTATTTTTAGATAAAATGTAAAAGATAGATTAATTGGTGGATTGCTCAAGTACATATACACTCACACACAAGATTTCTATGTGTTTTCATAAAAGATTTTTAGCTCTAGAAAAATACCGGTTTGATTTTTGGAATTCAAAATATGCATGTGTTTCACGAAAACCATTTTAGTGCTTATTGTCAAAAACATAGATATTTCATCATATATGTGTAGTGGATCATATCCATACACACTAAGCTTCAAAAGTGTTTAAAATATCTTATTTTTGTATTTGGAGAAGTTTTGAAAAAATCAATTTGGAAAAATACAGATTTTGTTTTAAGCCAAATTTCCATAACACAAAAATAGTTCAAATTATTTGTAACATGTTTTGATTTTTACTCAAACATCTTTGTATATCAAAGTATATTACTGAACTAATTTTTGTAGATTTTTAGAGAATTTATGAGATTTTATTGAAGGAAAAATAACAAGTTTTTAATCCCTAAAAATACTATTTTTGGCCTTCTGCCGGTAGACCGCACGGTCGACCGAGCCAGAGGTCGGTCGACCGGGCGGTCGACCGACGTGCACAGCACGTGCACGGCCAGGGCCGGTCGACCGCCAGAGAGTGTCTGCTCTCTGGAAATGGCCCGGTCGACCGAGCGGTCGACCGCTAGGCCATTGCCCTGAAGGCGGTCGACCGGCCGGTCGACCGACTTTCCCAACGGTTGAAAAATCGACCATTGGCGGTCAATTGGGCGGTCGACCGACAGCAGCGTCAGCTGCTGATTTGGACCCTAACGGCTAGTTTTTAGATGCCTATAAATTGGGGTTCCCATGGACTGTTTTCTACAAGATTTCAAGTGGGTTTTCAAGCTAGTTTTTGATACATCTTTTAGAGTTTATCTCCACTTGTTTAAGAGTCAAATTGCCATATCAAAAGGAGAGATTTTCAAGAGTGTTTTGTAAAAGAGTTTTCTTTGAGTTTTCACTACCAAATCAATCCTTATTTTCTCACACATACTTGAGCTTTCTATTGCTATATTCATCCTATAAGAGAGTTGTTGTGAGAGTTATTTTAGGTGATCAAAGTGTTGTGATCACCAAAGTATTCTACTTTGTATTTGAGGAGGCAGACTTGCGGGTTCGCGTGGTTTCGAGTTCTAGTGAGAGCTCGTTGTAGAGGTGCGGCCTCGACAAGCTAGTGTGCTTGCGGTGTGTTTGTTCTTGCGGGAGCAAGTGAGGAGACTAGTGAGTCGAAGAGTTCTAGTGTAAACTCCTTGTAGGTGTTGCGGCACCGAGTGATCCGGTGGGATCGTTTTTAGTTAAAATCCTTCATAGTGTCGAAGGCGGGGACATAGAGCAAGGGTGCTCGAACCTCGAAATAAATCTCCCGTGTTTGCGTTTTCTCTCTCTATCTTTCACTTGTGTTTATATCTTGCATGCACTTATTGTCATATTCATTACTTGCTTGATATATTCTTGTGTTTATATTGTTATATATGTGGGAGTGTTTGCTCGCACTTGTATTCAACCAAGAGAGCAAAAGCGGCACCTCAACTTTTATCTAGAGGAATCTTGAGGAGATAGTCCAGAGCCTTTCACGAGGAATTCGGCTACACTCTTAGCTTATACTTGGTGTGTTGTGCTTAAGAATTTTTAGTTTACATAAATAATTTTTATTCCGCATTAATTCACCATTAGCTAGTCACCTATTCACCCCCCTCTAGGTGATTTCAATTGGTATTAGAGCCAAGTGCTCTTGATTTGGGTCTAACAACCTTGAGTTAAAGATCATTTTTTATAGCTAATCACAATATTTGTACACACACACATGGATTTTATGTCACCTCCCACTTTTGATATTCTTAACATCCAAACTTGGAAAGTTAAGATGTCATTATACCTTAAAAGCCTAGGTATTCATGTTTATCTTGCTACCATTAAGGATTCATATTTTAGTAATAGCAAGTATATTGGGGCTATCTCAAAAGCCATTCATGCTTTAAAGTCAACCCTAAATGATGACATTTATCTAGGATTTCTAACATTGATTCGGCTTTTATAGTTTGGAACACTTTAGTTTTCCTTGGCGAACAAGAGAAATACTATGCGGGGAGCGACTCGGATGTTGGAAGTGAAGCTTCCAACGTATGCTGCATGGTCCAAGGGGATAACACCCTTGAGGTAAATTCTGAATCCGAGCTTGATGAAGATGTTGATATGCCATATGATGAACTTGCATCTTTTTATCAACAACTCCTTGAAAAATATGGCATGCTTAAAAAGGATAACAAGAATTTGAAAAATAAATTTGTTTCCATGTTAAAAGAAAAAGATTCATTTCAAAAAAACTTGCATGTGTTTCAAAAGAAAATGATTTCTTGAAAAAGGAGAATATTTCCTTATCTTCAAAATTAAATGATCTTTGTGAAGGAAATAATTCTTTGAAAAATAAAATTAGTTTGGTGAAAAAAACAAAAAGAGATTGCTTTGGAAGAAAACAACTCTTTGAAAAGAAAAATTATTTCAAAAGAAAAAGAAAATATTCCTAAAAAGAAAAAGAATGTTGATTCTCATGCTCACCATGCTTTTCATGCCACCATTGATAAAAATGAGATTAAATTTTGAAAAATAGAATAGAAGGTTTGAGTTCAACTTTAAGCAATTGTGCATTTAACCATAAAAGATTGGAAACTTTCAAAAGAAACAAGCTCCGCATGTTCATGCACATCACCCACAACATGCATATGCACATTTTGCACATCATGATCATACTCATACACATATGCATGCTAGAGTGTACAAGTATACACATTGCGGCCGCAAAGATCATTTAGCAAAATTTTGTTATGATAAGATAAATACTATTAATTTTGCTAACAAAAATGTTTGGGTTCTAAATCATGCTAACCCCCGTGGACCCAAAGAAAATGGGTACCAAAATCCTTACCTCTTGTGTTTGATGTAGGTGTGGGCTCTCACATGACGTGAGAGAGTTGGTGCCTTAGTGGTGGATGCATGGGATCAAACGAACACTACAAATTGATGCACCGCTATCAAGGACGTTCGGTGGAAGGACCACCATGTTTTAGAGACTTAGAGTGTAGTTCGTGTGATTTGGTAACTATCTCTAAACTCCATTTAGTTTACATGTTTTTATATTATGATAATTTTTGATGATTTTTAGCATGTTTTAGTTTTATGTTAAAATAATCATGTTTTGTGCTTTATGTGGTGAATACTTGTTTAGATGAATTTTCCATTAAAACTTGTGTATATACTTGTACAAGTAGTGGGTAACAATTGATTCTTATATGTTTATACTTTATTGCTCATTTTTACCTATTACATGTACATGTATAGCTTAATTTCGATGATTCCCTCGTTTACACTTGTTTTACCTATTTTTATGCATGTTTTTGCTTCATGTATATGTATTCTTTGTCCAAAACTAATAAATATACATGTATACTCCTTGAGTCACTTGACTTCATGCAAATACTATTATGGACTCTTTTTATGTTTGGGATATGTATGCATATTGTTAGCTTTGGATAAATCATATATATACCTACAAGTTTATTTTTAAATGAAAAATGAATTTTCATGTGTTTCACATGTTTGATATTTGAGCCTTATTGACTATTTCATGAATATGCTATTCACATGATACTTGATACACTCTCACTTCATTTCTTCACTCATGACATTATTTTCATGAGAATTTTTGAGCTTTATAGATATCGAGTGTCAACTCTTGTGTATTTGCAATGTTTCATGAAATAGATATGATTTGATTTCATATTTTGAAGGATCTTTAACTAGTTTTTCAAAAATTACTTTAACTACTTATTTATTCTTCATTTGGTAGTGTTTTCAAACTATGCACAACTATTTTCAAATCTATTTTTGAAAACTTCTACCCTACAAGGGCGGATGGATGGGCAACCATATCTTGTGTGCCTTATTGAAAACCTTTTATCATGTACATGTATAGGGTGGTTATTTATGAGCTATACACTTGATCCTCATTGTGTTTTCAATTGGTATCACAATTGATATTTATTTTGTATACTCATATGTTTTCTTATATATGTATGCTTCAAATTTTCAAAGAATATCAATTTCTATTGGTATTTTCATTTTCATACATATATATGATTTGATTGTGCTTAATTTACTATAGCCTTACTTGTTTAAAGCACAAATTATATTTATGTTAAGCTTATCTTGTATCTTAATTTCAATTAGTATCTCAATAGGTATTTTAATAAGCTTATGCATGGTATACCAAAATATAAAATATTTTCTTTCATTGGTATCAAAATTTACAAATGTTTCAATTTCATTTGGTATCAAAATTTTCAATTTCATTGGTATCAAATATCTAGTGATATCTTAAAATTTTGTTTATGTACAAATGGTATCTCAAAATTTGTTTAAATAATTTGTGTTAAGAATGTTTTGATATGTATTGTCTATATACAAGGGGAGCCTAACATCTCTTCTATATACAGATTCATATTGAGTGTATCTTATTTTGAGGAGTTTGACATCTCTTCTTTATGTGATACACGTGTGTAGGGGGAACTTAACATCTCCACTTATGCATTGTATATTATGCGTTATGTGAATTATGGCTTGTCATCCCATCTTCATGTAATGCATGTATGCAGGGAAGCTAACTTAGCGGCTTCCTCTTCATGAATGTATATCGCATATATATCCTTATTCTTGATTTATTTTTCAACCTTTTGTTGATAATTGACAAAAAGGGGGAGAAAGATTTTGAGTTTATATATGCATATATTGAGTTTATGTATCTTGTGTTTTACAAAATGAGGAGAATGTTTTTGAAACTTTAAACAAAAAGGAGAAGGTTTTTGGGAAAAGGATTCTGGATGTTTGCATGTTTCTCTCACCTTGTTGATGCATATATATTTGTTTAGTTTCATGTACTTCATTGAATATCTTATTGTTTATTGCTATGCATGAGTTAAGGGGGAGCTTCTATGAAGCTTGACTTTAATCCATGCATATATAACTCCATGAGTTTTGTCATCATCAAAAAGGGGGAGATTGTTGGCCCAAAGGTCCATCACTCTAGTTTTAATAATGATTAACTCATGTAGTTATAGTACTAATGATCTTGTGTTTATTTAGCCTCAGATTTGTGATCAAGATCTTAGTAGGTGTTTAGCTTCATCAAAGAATTTAAAGTCGTATTTTGGAGCTAGTACGTGTTGATTTAAGAGCTTGTGCATCAAGACCACATCAAGTATTCAAGGGGAGTCTCGCTCTTTGGATTAAGATTTGGACCAAGTCAAGAAGGAGAAGAAGATTTTCAAGTGAAGATCTTTAAGAGAAGACTTGTGTCTAGGTTTGTTTTTAGTAAGATTTTATTTTTAGATAAAATGTAAAGGATAGATTAGTTGGTAGATTGCTCAAGTACATATACACTCACACACAAGATTTCTATGTGTTTCATAAAAGATTTTTAGTTCTAGAAAAATACCGGTTTGATTTTTGGAATTCAAAATATGCATGTATTTCACCAAAACCATTTTAGTGCTTATTGTCAAAAATATAGATATTTCATCATATATGTGTAGTGGATCATATCCATACACACTAAGCTTCAAAAGTGTTTAAAATATCTTGTTTTTGTATTTGGAGAAGTTTTAGAAAAATCAATTTGGAAAAATACAGATTTTGTTTTAAGCCAAATTTTCATAACACAAAAATAGTTCAAATTGTTTGCAACATGTTTTGATTTTTACTCAAACATGTTTGTATATCAAAGTATATTACTGAACTTATTTTTGTAGATTTTTAGAGAATTTATGAGATTTTATTGAACGAAAAACAACAAGTTTTTAATCCCTAAAAATACTATTTTTGGCCTTCTGCCGGTCGACCGCGCGGTCGATCGATGTGCACAAAATGTGCACGGCCAGGGCCGGTCAACCGCACGGTCGACCGCCAGAGAGTGTCTGCTCTCTGGAAATGGCCCGGTCGACTGGGCAGTCGACCGCTAGGCCATTGCCCTGAAGGCGGTCGACCGGCCGGTCGACCGACCTTCCCAACGGTCAAAAAATTGACCGTTGGCGGTCGATCGAGCGGTCGACCGACAGCAGCAGCCAGCTGCTGATTTGGACCCCAACGGCTAGTTTTTGGAAGCTTATAAATTGGCGTTCCCATGGACTGTTTTATACAAGATTTCAAGTGGGTTTTCAAGCTAGTTTTTGATACATCTTTTAGTGTTTATCTCTACTTGTTTAAGAGCCAAAATTGCCATATCAAAAGGAGAGATTTTCAAGAGTGTTTTGTAAAAGAGTTTTCTTTGAGTTTTTCACCACCAAATCAATCCTTATTTTTCTCACACATATTTGAGCTTTCCATTACTATATCCATCCTATAGGAGAGTTGTTGTGAGAGTTATTTTAGGTGCTCAAAGTGTTGTGATCATCAAAGTATTCTACTTTGTATTTGAGGAGGCGGACTTGCGGGTTCGCATGGTTTCGAGTTCTAGTGAGAGCTTGTTATAGAGGTGCAGCCTCGGCAAGCTAGTGTGCTTGCGGTGTGTTTGTTCTTTCGGGAGCAAGTGAGGGGACTAGTGAGTCCAAGAGTTTTAGTGTAAACTCCTTGTAGGTGTTGCGTCACCGAGTGATCCAGTAGGATCGTTTTTAGTAGAAATCCTTCTTAGTGTTGAAGGTGGGGACGTAGAGCAAGGGTGCTCGAACTCGAAACAAATCTCCCGTGTTTGCGATTGCTCTCTCTCCATCTCTCACTTGTGTTTATATCTTGTATGCACTTATTGTCATATTCATTACTTGCTTGATATATTCTTGTGCTTGCATTATTATATACGTGAGATTGTTTGCCCGCACTTGTATTCAACCAAGAGAGCCAAAGAGACACCTCAACTCTTATCTAGAGGAATCTTGAGGAGATAGTCCAGAGCCCTTCATGGGGAATTCAGCTACACTCTTAGGTTATACTTAGTGTGTTGTGCTTAAGAATTTTTAGTTTACATAAATAGTTTTTATTCCGCATTAATTTACCATTAGATTAGCTAGTCACCTATTCACCCCTCTAGGTGATTTCATCAACACTATCTATCTTTACACAAGATCTAAACAAACCAAAGTCTTCTTATCGATCCTCATCTTCAAGACGACCCGATCCAAACACGATCCAAAGAGCTTGACTCCAACCGAGTACTACATGCAATCTTAACGCGCAAGTTCATGAATCTACACGTGCTAGCTTTAAAACTTGACTTCGAATTTTTTGTTGAAGTTAAACACCTACTAAGATCTTGATCAAATATTTGAAACAAAATAAACACAAGATCATTAGTACACTATAACTGCATGAGTTGATCATCATCAAAACTAGAGTGATGGGCCTTTAGGCCAATAATCTCCCCCTTTTTGATGATGACAAAACTCATGGAGTTATATATGCATGGATTAAAGATAAGCTTCATAGAAGCTCCCCCTTAACTCATGCATAACAATAAACATAAAGATATTCAATGAATGTTCATAACTTAAACACAAACATATATGCATAAACAACAATAAACATGCATATATAAACTCTCTAAATTCTTCTCCCCTTTTTGTCAATTCATTAACAAAGGGGCGAAGGAAAAACAAGCAATAAAGATGTATATGCGATATACATTCATGAAGAGGAAAGACGTAAAGTTAACTCCCCATGCATAGATGCATTATATGAAAAGACATGACTGGACCTCAACTCATATAAAGCAAAATATATAATGTATGAGTGGAGATGTTAAGCTCTCCCTACACACGTGTATCACATGAAAAAGAGAGGTTAAGCTCCCCAATGTGAGATACACTCAACATGAATCTATATATAGAAGAGATGTTAAGCTCCCCATGCATATAAGTAATACATATCAAAATATTTTAAAATCACTTTTAAAACAAATTTTTGAAATTTTCTTGAAGTAAACAAAATAAATTTTGATATCAATGAAAGTGAAACATTTTATGTTTTTGATACCAATTGAAAATATCTTGTAAATTTTTTTTACCAATTGAAAATAAAACATTATACGTTTTTTATACCAATTGAAATATAATGTAAATTTTGATACTAATTGAAAGTAAAAACTAAATTTTTGGTTAAATACAACTCATTTTGCAATAAGGATACCAAATTGAGAATAATACCAATTTAAGATTATTGATACTAATATTGAAAATGTTAGCATATACCAAAACAAAGTATTAAAGAATGAGAGTAACATATCAATTGAAAATAAAACCGATTGAAAGATAAAACACGAATATTTCTCCCCCTTTATGAAATACTAATAAAAATAATGCATAAGCTTGTATAAAATACCAGTTAAAAAATAATTGACATTAAGAATTAAATCAAGCTTAGTAAGAAAAATCATGAGTATACAAAATGGATTTTCGTTTTAAAAATCATGTATATCTCATACTTAAAAATTTTGATACCAATTTAAATATATTGGCACAATCAAAGCATATATATGTATGAAAATGAATATACCAATAGAAATTGATACTATTTGAAATTTGAACCATACATATATAGAAAACACATATGAGTATACAAAAATAGAACTTCAAGAAGATCATGTGTATAACTCATACTACCACCCTATTCATGCACATGTTTGAAAGATATTCAATTTTGATCATACAAGGCATGGTCGCCCATCTAATCGCCCTTAAGGGTAGAAGTTTTCAAAAATAAGATTTAAAAATAGTTGTAAATTGAAAACACTACCAAATAAAAAATAAATAACTAGTTTAAGTAATTTTTGAAAAACTAGTTAAGGATCTTCAAAATATGAAACCTAATCATTAAAAATAAAATTTTCATCAAAACTCAACAAGCATCAAGGTATATGTTTGTTTTGTTGAAACTAAAAATATACATACATATCCAAAACATAAATAAGTCCAAAAATTTTACATGAAAGGCAAGTAACTCTAGGATAGACATGTATATCAAAAAGTTTTAGACAAAATTAATATATACATGAAGCTAAAAAAATATTTATGAAAACATGTATAAAATAGGGAATACAAGTTAAAATATAAGAATCATCAAAATTAGGCTATACAAGTACATCTAATGAGTACAAATGCGCAACATAGCACAAATATAATAATCAAATGTAGCTCACTAGTTGTGTAAGTATAAACACAAGTTTTAACGAAAACTACATCTAAACAAGTAATCAAAATATGAAGCATAAAAACATAAACAAGAACATTAGGTTAAATGCACGTGCTTTAGAGCTAAGATATACATAATAGCTAAACTATAGTGAGAATATAAAAATGTAAATCTATATAAATATGGGTGTATTTCAAATACTACATATGTATATCACAGTATAATAAACATTGCATTTAAATATAATAAACATGAAAAATCAAAACATGCTAAAAATCTATACTTTGAAAGCATGTAAACTAAATGGGAGTTAGAGATAGTTACCAAAACCATTAGGGCTAATCTCTATATCTCCAAACCATGATGGTCCTCCCACCAAACATCCTTGAAGGTGATGCATCTCATGTTGTGTCCACCAAGCTCAAAAGTATTCACCATCAAGACACCAATACCCTCACGTCAGGTGAGAGTCCACACCTACATCAAATAAACTAGGAGTGACTTTTGATACCCATACCTTATTGGGTCCATGGGAGTTATCATCTTTCCTAATCCAAACAAACTTATTTGCAAAATTTGAATTATGTATTCTATCATAGCAAATTTGCAAGGTGGCCCTTACGTCCACAATGTGTATAAGTGTACACATGAGCATACATAGTGTCATGTGTGTGAACATGAGAAGCATGTGTATGCCGTGAATGGTGTGCATGAATATGAGGTGCATGTTTCTTGCGAAACATGGATTTCAATTTTTTGTGATCCATAACACATAGGCTCAAAATGGAGCCCAAATAATCAACACTCTTCTTTAACATAGTTATATCATTTTCAAAATTAGAAGAAGAAGAGGTGAGCAAGTAACATGTTTATCAATAGAAGAGGCAATAGGAACATGACAAACATGAGAAGACAAATTATTTTTCAAAGGACAGTTTTCTTTTGAAACAAATTCTAGAAATCAGATCAATTTTATTTTTCAAAGAATCATTCTCTTTTAAAACAAAATTGAGTTTTGAAGACAAAACCTCATTATTCTTTAAAATCTCATCACAATTATTTTTATTCTTTAAAATTTTGTTTTCATTTAAGGCAAGTTCAAGTTGGGATTTCAATGAGTCCCTTTCATTTGAAATCTCATCCCTCTCTTACAAAACAAAATCAAGTTTTAAAAATAAATTTTTATTTTCTTCTTTTAATGCAAAACTTTTCTTTTCAAAAGTTTATATTTTTCTAGCAAGTTTTCATAAAATATAGATAGTTCTTCATTTAAGGCATCGGCATCCATATGGTCATCAACTGAAGAACTAGCACAATCATCTAGTTGAGTGTCCGAGTTTGCCTCAAGGGAGTCATTCTCTTGGACCATGTAGCAAGCTTGTTCAGACTCATCTCCACTAGATTTCTTCTCCACATATTTTGACGCTTGAAGCCCAGGAGAGGTCAACGTGTTCCACACTGATCGGTCACATATATTGCATATATATTGTCACATTACCATATTTTTTATCTAATAAATCCTATTACTAAGTCTTATTCTTTTTTGTTAAATGTAGGCCCATTGCTAAAAGAAAGGGAAGAGAAACGAGCCCAAAAGCCCATCAAAATTCTGATTTAATTCAGAATTAATTCGAAATTAGAAGATTAGAGCAGATCAAGGCAAATCAGAGAGGATAAAACTAGTTGAACATCGGTTAAAATGGATCTTTACAAATCAATCAGTTAAAACCAAAATCAAAGGCCGTTTTGACAAACCCAGGAGCTGAAACGAGAAAATCAGTAGAAGATATGGGAGAATCCCCAAACCGGGGACCTCCACCATTTGGGTGTGGCCACCTGGCCACACCAGGTCCGCGGAAACGCGGTTCCGCGGCCTTGTTAATGTTGTTGGGGGAGGTTTGCTCCCCTAATCTTCCTTTGCCCTCTACCGTCTGGTTTTTCTCTATAAATATCATTTTGAACAGAGAAGAGAGGAGCGAAGAGTAGGATTAGAATTCTTGTTCATTCTTTAGGATTTTAGGAGTATTGTTAGATAGTTCGGAGAAGTTGTATCTCCTATTTATTTTTTTCAGTTTAGACCAGTAAAAGAGAAGAGTGAAACTAAGTGTGTAATTCATCCTTGAAGTGACAATCAAAGAAGATTCAACTTGCTTGTTCAACTCGACTCAATTCAGTATGTCTATGTTTAATTTTCATTTCCTTATTTATTTTCCTTTCATTATGAGTAGCTAAATTATTTTCTGGGCTCACTAATTAATCTCTTCTACCTCCTCTCTCTTGATGGATTTTTATGAAAGCACTTTCTTGAATCATAATAATGCCTCAAGTTAAAATTGTTCTTGAAAGCTTATGAGGATGCTCTTCTTTTAAACTTAGACTTTCAAGGCACAAATATTTTCAAATCATTTTTATTCCATACTTGCTTCTTCGCGCTTGATGGTTTAACATCCTATTTTTAATGTTGTGTTAAGAAAGACCTTAAGATTTAATCCAAAATCATCTTATTTGTTTTACTTGAACATTAAAAGAAACCAAGGCTTTTGCCTATGATAAAAGTGATGCACCAAAATATTCTTGAGAAAAGTAAGTAGTTGAGTAGAAGATTAGTGAGCCCAGATTTGTTTCTTATATTAAAAACAATCAAATAATTTTCAACACTTTTTAAAGATCACCTTCCCCAAAGCCTTCTCAAAGTTTTCAATTTTTCTTTTAATCATTTTTTTCTTCTCTCCATTCTCTTTTTCAATATAAAAAAAAAAAAAAACAACAACTCCATTCTTTGTTACTTAATAAAAGTACCGAAAAGTTTCTATCGCATTCCTCCTCGTGGACACCACCCGTTAGCCCAAAGCTACACGGTAATTCTTATCTCTTTGATTTTACAACCGCACACTACAAAAGCGGAATCACAATGAGAAATCATAAAAAGATAATCTTTACTAAGTATATGCTTCAGTGCATCTAGGGCTTGTGCATTAGCCTCAATGTACTTGGCGTTACCAAATAAGTTTTCTAGGTAGTGGCAAGATAGACATGCAAACCTAGGGCTTTTAAATAAGCACTCACTTTAATTTTCCATATATCGATGTTAGAAATATCAAACATGGGAGGGGTAAGGTGATCCATGAGTGTATAGATTATATGTATGCAAATGCAAATGTAGATTAGCAATCCAAGAACTTAATATCAAGAGCGTAGGCTCTAATACCAATTGAAAATACACTTAGAGGGGGATGAATGGTGTATTAGCTAATCTAATGAAATGATGCGGAATTAAAAACTAAATTGTAAAACACTATGTGTAAGTAAAGAGTGTAGCCGAATTCCCGATGAAGGGCTCTGGACTAACTCCTCAAGATTCCTCTGATAAGAGTTGAGGTTGTTGGTCCTGAAATGATACCAATAGTAGGATCTAAAATATATCAACACAAATACTCAAACAAAGGATGATTAGTGTTAAAATATAAACTTGCATAAAAGGAAATAAATCTTAGAAAAGAAAGCAAACACAAATACAAGAGATTTATCCTGGTTCGATCCTCTTGACCTACATCCAGTCCCCAAGCCACCCGCTTGAGATTTTCCTTTAACTTTTGATTTTGTACACCCAAAATCAACATCTTGTATACCACTTGACAAATCCTCTTTGCCAAATGTATACAGCTCTTCTTACAAACCAAGAAGACACAACACCTTGTACAACCTCTTTTCAATCCGAAGACGCTCTTGTACAATCTTTCTCTTTAAGTGATTACAAGCAATCCTATAAGCCTTGAATCTGTATGTGATCGTGAATAAGGACTCTTATAGGGACTCTCAGAAATCTTCACTAAAGGATTGAAATTTGAGTAAGGAATTGAAAGTGAAAATAGTTTTCTGAAAAATAGATTTTTGAACCGAGTTTTTGGGCAGAAAATTATTGATTTGAATTGGTGTATTTAGCCTAGGACAACATCCCTATTTATAAATGAAATCTATGGTCAGTTAGGGTAGTTATCAGGACAAATTTGAATATTGAAACGTTGGATAAAACACCAGAAATCAGAAACTGTCTAACAGTCAGAAACTGCCATTAGTCGACTTGGGGTTGTGGGTTAGTCGACTAGGGTATTGATTTTCGCCTGGACTAGTCGACTTATAAAGAAGGCAAGTCGACTATAAAAGGTCTGATACAAAAGACATGTTTCTGAAAACTGAAATTAGTTGACCAGCAGACAATATTAGTCGGCTACACTAAGTATTAGTCGACTAATAAAATTAATAAGTCGACTAACAATATTAACTGTCAAGAAAT
Organism: Agave tequilana; assembly: GCA_038442645.1. Classification (NCBI taxonomy): domain Eukaryota; kingdom Viridiplantae; phylum Streptophyta; class Magnoliopsida; order Asparagales; family Asparagaceae; genus Agave; species Agave tequilana. The sequence continues at coordinate 72,180 of JAVJIF010015007.1, forward strand.
AGAGAGTTGCTAATTTTTCAGGACAGAAGTTAATCGAATATAAAAAATCTCAAGTCGACTAATAAAGTGTATAAGTCGACTAATAAGGCTTATGATGTGTGTGTGTGTGTGTGTATTCAAGGCTTTTAACATTCTAATAAACAATATAATACACATCTATAGCCATCATCCTTGGGAAGTCTTGAGCATGTAGACCTCTTGTATAAGCTTGTGAGATCAAGCTCCAATGAAATGACTTCACAAATGTATCATCAAAATCAAGTTCCAACAGAGGTGCTATATAAAGCTCTCTTGGTTCAACACAAGTATGGGCACACACAAACAATACCAAGTATGTATGAGATATGAGCAATATGAATCAATGCAAGACATAAAAGAGAGAGAGTTAAGAGATAGTGGATCAATCGCAAACAGTGAGATATGTTTCGAGGTTCGAGTCACTGCTCTACGTCCCCGCCTTCACACAGACGGATTTTCACTATACGTCCACACATGACCTCCCACACAAGGAATCTCCACCGAGAAATTTGCAAGTACAAGGTAAGGAGTACACAACTCTTATTTTCAACACAACCACCTCTACACAAGAGGCAAGGCACAAAGCCAAAACAACAATCACCTTTACACAAGAGGGATAAGACACTAAGCCAAACAACAACCACAATCACCTCTACACGAAGAGGGATAGCCACAAACCAAAGCACAACCTCCTCTATACTTAAAGGGAAAGGCACAAACCTAAAGCAAAGAAGATTACAACACTTGGTGGTCTCAATAAACCACAAACAATTTTTTCATAAAAACAAGATCCTATAAATAGGATAGAGATGATAGTTCAAGTGTGAGAAACAAGGTGTTTGAAAAATAAATCACAAAGAAAAATACTTGGAAAAAACACTAGACAAGTATAGAATTGAAAATCAAAACCAATCTCCCAAAGACTCTATTTTTCTTTAATTTATCTAACCCTTGAAAACAAATAAAAGATAAATCTTTTAGCCAAAAACTCTTTTAAAAACTTAATGCAAACACTTAGAAGATGGGAAGAAATGCTCTCTAAAAATCTTATTGAAAATAGCCCAAGAGATGAGTATTTATAGCCTCTCAAAAATTCTAGCTGTTGCAGCCAGAAAATGGCCAGAATACCCTTTCGGTCGACTGACCAACGGTCAATTTTCTGATTGCTGAGCCTCCAGTCGACCGCCCGGTCGACCGGGTTAAGCCTGTCGGTCAACCGGCTACACCCGAGAGTTAGGTGCTTTCAGTCGGTCGATCATGCAGTCGACCGGCCTACTTGGCTGGCATGTGCACGTTTCTCGTTCACATCAGTCCAACCGGTCCGGTCGACCGTCCGGTCGGCCGCCAGCTGAGTCTGGCTGATAATTTAGGACTTAAAACATAGGTATTTTAACTTCTAGAAAATCCATAAAATCCTATAAATTCCACAAAAGTTCTTATAAATATTTGAAGAACAAATATGTGTGACTAAAATTCAACACATATTATAAACATTTTGAACTATTTTTGTGATATAGAAATTAAGCTTAAACAAAAAAATTGTATTTTTCAAAACTTGGTTTTTGAAATGAAAAACCGTTTTCTCTAAAACTTGTATTTGATACAAAAGTAAGATATTTAAACTATATTTGAAGCATAGAGTGTATGGATAGAATCCAATACACATGTAAGATGTATATCTATGTTTTTGATATGAAATCCAAAACTGGTTAAACGAAAAACCAAACATATTGAAACTTGTGTGTTTGTAACTTGAGCATATCAACACTATCTATCTTTACACAAGACCTAAATAAACCGAACTCTTCTTGTCGAACCTCATCTTCAAGACGACCCGATCCAAAAATAATCCAAAGAGCTTGACTCCAACCGAGTGCTAGATGCGATCTTGACGCGCGAACTCTTGAATCTACACGTGCTAGCTTCCAAAATTTACTTTGAATCTTTTGTTGAAGCTACTAAGATCTTGATCAATATTTGAAGCTAAATAAACACAAGATCATTAGTACACTATAACTATATGAGTTAATCATCACCAAACTAGAGTGATGGGCCTTTGGGTCAACAGATTCTAGAAGATTTCATGAGAAAGAAGAAGAATCTTGGAAATAAAAAAATAATGAATTTGATGAAAGGGACTAAGTTCAAGTGGTTTTGTGGTGAAAACCAAGTATAAATAGGAATTTGCATATGACTGAATTCATCCTTTTCAATTGAAAAATAGATTGTGGGAATCATCCACCCTATTACTGAATGAAAATAAATATCACAAGCAAACAAACTATTAACTCCTATTCTGTTAGTGCAAGTATTCTATTAAATAGTGGCAAAAGTTTAATGTGATTGTGTGAAATATCTAGGGTTCAAATCTTCCCCACACTAATCTACTACACGTCTTCTGAAAAAAGAAAATGATAGCAACATTGTATTTTCTTTTTGTAATATCATTTATGACACATTTTTTGAATTATGCTACAGTGTAACAAGACTTTTCTGAGTACTCAAAAAAAATTCATCAAATTTTTGCTATCCTTTCATCTTTTAATATTGTTTTGCTATGGAAATTTTAATATTTGTTTTGAAAATCCTTTACCTTAGCTGAGCTTTCATTAAAAATTTTCTTGTCCTTTCAATTTTTTTAACACTCTTTATATCTCTTTTTCTAATTTTCTGTATCTATGCTATGTTCTCATGTTATTTTCACTCTCTATCTTTTTATTTCATTTGTTAATTTTTTTTCTCAATTTAACTATTTCTTTCTCAATTTATTTCAGTCTAAATTTCTTCATCTAATATACTTTGCTCTTAATAATTCTTTCTTTAAGAATAAATTATGAAAAACTTCGTTGCACTATTAGGGGTGTTGCACAAAACCCTCATGAACTATAAAAACTTTAGACCCCCTGAATTATCCTGCTGTTAATTTTTCTAGTCCAAGTCGGTCACGTGCGGCACGTGACCCACTAAATCCTCCTAATTTTAATATTAAATGTTATTAATCTCAAATTTTTCCTAATTACCTCCTTCCCCTAAAGAAAGCAAAGTAGTGGAGAGGGGGTCAGAGGAGGATAAGGTTGTGGAGGTGATGGCGGGGGTTAGAAAGGAGGAGGAAGATGTGGAGGGGAAAGGAGGAGAGGGCTTCAGGTAAATGTTAATGTTTTTTTGAGAGGAGATTTTTTGGTTTCGTGGTGGTGGACGAGGAGGAGGAGATGTTGGTTTATTTTTTTTAAAAGAATTAATTTAAGAGGGTTGCGTGTACTGAACATGCTCTTTTGACAAAGAAGTTAACGGTGTGACAGTCCAGAGAATCAATATGCAAGTTGTTATAGTTCAAGTCGGCTTGGTGAAACACTCTTGAGAGTGCAAAAGTATTTGCTGCAATTCTCAAAATTCTTAAAAAGTAAATTTTTCTAGACTTAAAATTTCAAGATAAGTACAAATTTGCCACTAATTTCATACCTCCATAATTTTCTCATACGATGTTGGATTTCAAGGATTCAAGATGAGTTTGAAAGCTTATGAAAATTTATACCAAATGCTAAAAATTATGGTCTCGATCTGACTAAAATAAAATGTAAAATTACCAAAATGCGCAATGCATAAGTAGATTCTAGAAGATTTCAGGAGAAAGAAAAAAATCTAGGAAAATAAGAAATTAATGAATTTGATGAAAGAAATTGTGTTCAAGTTTTTTGAGGTGAAAAGGTCAAGTATAAGTAGAATCTCATGATTGTGAAAGGATAAAAAAGGGGCATCAATATTGGGAAACGAAGATTTTAAGTGAATCTTTGAGCTGAATTGAAGTGTTATCCGTTGATAGAATCACACGAATAATGGTTGGAATATGTTCTCCTTCCATTGGGGATGAACGTGGTACATTCACATGTTCAATTCTGTTTGCGAATGAATGAGATATTCAAGATGAAATGAAAATTGGCCTAATTCAAAAAGTTAAAGGGGACTAAAGAAGCTAAAATTATTTTGTCCACATTGGATATGGTATGAAAAGTTAAGGTGTTTAAACATGAAAAAATGAGAATAAAGGGTGTGCCCTTTGGGTACTTGGAATTTTCGCGCGCGTTTAGGAAAAACCATGCTCACACACGCGCTGATGCTGATGCACGGATGCGACCCAGTTCTTTTTGGATCGTGCCACACTAGTACAGGAGGGACGTGGGTCTTGGATGCGGATCCGCCCACTACTTAAAGAACCAGGCGCATGTCATTGGGTATAGGTAATTACCAGTACTCGACCTGGTGCGCAGGTGGAACGGTTCACAGAATCGTTGTCAACAGTTCAGACAAGAATCGTCACAACTGCGATGACTTCCTCTAACGAACTTCCTAAAAGCGCTATAAATAGTGCTCCTCTCAGCAACAGAGTTCTTCTACACGCTGAAGTAGAAATTCAGAATATTTGTCTGAATTTGTGCCTTTTTAAGATAGAAATTCTTCTCTTGCTTTGAAATTTCAATTAGTGAAGGTATTGATTAACTAAGATTCGACTGTACGGTAATTTGGTAGTGCTATCCAAATACTATGAAGGAGTGTTATATCTTGGGAGACCAGCGTCTAATAACCCGTGAGCACCGTAGCGGGAAACATAATTGTCTTAAGAAGATTTGATATATGCGTACCTCACTCCATATATTGTATTATTGAACTAACGTTCTTTTTACAGGGTTATACTGGAATATTTATTCATTTAAATATTATTGTGAATATATTTAACTATATATTGAGACTGACTAATTCTTTGGTGTTTAACTAAGGAAGAAAATTGAAAGATCATTCTATAATTAAAGAACGTTCAATTAAACAAAAATTTCCTACCTGATATTTACCGACCTGGCCAATTAGATCGGTGACATTGATTAGTTGTCAAATCTAACAATCTTAAGACAATTACTTTGAAGTTACTTACTTCTACTCTGCTTGAATTGCAGAAGATGTCTGAAACTAATCAAGATAGTACCAGCAAGGCACCTAACATGTAACTTCAGACAATAGTGTCTACTCCACTTTTAACCCGAAGCCGGAGAAGCTAGAAAATTTGATGACGCAAAATTCAAAAGGTGGCAGCAAAAGGTACTCTTCTACCTGATCACTCTGTATCTGACCAAATTCTTGCAAGAAGATCCACCAGAACTCAGAACTGATCGAAACTCCATTTGCAGTTGATACATGGACACAATTTGACTTCTTTTGTCGAAATTATATTTTAAATGGATTAGATGACTCTCTTTATAATGTCTACACTCCTATCCTAACGATAAAGAAGTTATGAGTAAGTTTTGATGAAATGTACAAGATCGAGAATGTCGGTACTAAGAAGTTCATCGTTGGATGATTTCTGGAGTACAAGATGGTAAATAGTAAGACTATGATCAGTCAAGTGTAAGAGTTCTAACTTATATTACACGAAATAGAGGCTGAAAATATAACTCTACCTGAAACTTTTCAGGTTGTTACTATCATAGAGAAACTCTCACCTACGTAGAGAGATTTCAAAAACTACCTAAAGTATAAATGAAAGGAGCTAAAGTTGAAAGATCTCATTGTGAGGCTTAGGATTAAGAAGGACAACTGAAAATCTGAATAAAGGAGTAACAAGAACTCTTATGAAGCCAAGGCCAAATGTGATCGAAGACTCAAAGGGGAAAGCGTTTATTTCTAAAGGCTTGAAGCGGAAGAAGACTGTCCCAAGGTACAAAGACAAATACTAAGAAGGTAAGAACAAGCGCTTCAAAGAAACTTGCTACATCTGTACCAAAAAGGGACAAGGTGAATGAATGTCGCAGTCATTCCAAAAAGAACAAGAAGTACCAGCCATAGACAAGCCTGACCGACCATGCGCTGCCAAGCCTATCAGCTGTGGTGTCAGAAGTGAATCTGACAATCAATAACATGGATTTGTGGGTAGACACATGGGCTACCCGGCACATCTGTTCCGAGAAAATTTTGTTCACTGAATATCAAAAATTAGAGCATGATGAGCAACTGTTCATGGGTAACTCAACCGTCTCCAAGGTTAAAGGAAAGGGAAAGGTCATACTTAAGTGGACATTTAGGAAGAAACTCACTCTGAACGATGTGCTACATGTTCCAGATATCTGCAAGAACCTAATCTCTGGTTCAATCCTTAGTAGGAAAGGTTTTAGAATGGTTTTCAAATCTGATAAATTTGTACTTACTAAGGGTGGGGTGTGTGCGTGCAAGGGTTATCTTGTTGGATGGCTTTTTTTAAGGCAAATGTTGCTGTTGTGGATAAAAAGTTCATGTATCTGTACCCGAAGCTTATAAAAAAGAAAAATCTTTTGTTTATTCTTATTTTATGGTATGCTAGATTAGAGTATGTAAATTACAAGTCTTTACAGAATTTCTCTAATTTAGGATATATTCTTAAACTCAACTTGAAAAAAATTCGCAAGTGTGAGTTATGTGTTGAAGCTAAATTCGCGAAAAACTTATTTCATTTAATTGATTGAAATATAGAACCTTTAGGGTTAATACATAGCGATTTATGTGATTTGAAGTTTGCGCCAACAAGAGGCAAAAAAAGTATTTTATTACTTTTATTGTTGATTGTACAAGATACTGCTATGTGTATCTTCTAAACAGTAAGGATGAGGCAATGAGTATATTTATAACATATAAAGTCGAGGTTGAGAATCAACTCAACATAAAGATTCTAAAATCCGATCGAGGCAGAGAATATGAATAAAATGAATTCAGTGAGCTATGTGTTAAATTTGATATAATTTATCAAACTATAGTATCATATACTCCTCAACAGAATGTGATTGCTGAACGAAAGAACAGAACTCTGAAGGAGATGATTCATTCCATGCTCGTAAGTTCTGAAGTACCACAAAACTTGTGGGGGAAGCTCTGTTAATTGCAAATATATTTTAAACAGAGTACCCTATAAGAAGCTTAGTTTTATACCTTTGGAGCTTTGGCATAGTAGGGCACCTTCTAACCATTACCTCAAAATGTGGGAGTGCCTTGCAAAAGTACTAGCACCACTACCTAAAAAGACTAAGTTGGGAGCAAGACAATGAACTGTGTTTTTAATAGGCTATGCCTTAAATAGTAATGCCTATAGATTTCTGGTAGACAAATCAGAAATACCTGATATTCATGTAAACATGTTATTGAATCCAGAAATGTTGTGTTTTTGAAGACAACTTTCCATACAAACGAGAAGAAGAAAAGACTTCTGGAAAAAGAACACATGCAACAGCGTTCAGAGACGAAAGACCCAATGAACCAATAGTTAATACGAAAGTTGAACCAAGAAGTCAGAGATCAAGAATCTCAAAATCCTTCGGTCCAGACTTCATAGCATATGCACTTGAAAGCGAGCCTCGAACATTTAAAGAGACTATGTCTACTCCATAATAACAAATATAGAAAGAAGCTAAGAACCCATCCTAAGCAATCATACTTGAGAATTGGCAAACTTGCCTTAGGCAGTAAACCAATTGGAAGTAAGTGAATTTTCAAAAAAAAATTAAGACCCATAAATCTATCGATAATACAAGAATAGATTAGTAGTTAAGGGTTACCGACAAAAAGAAGGACTTATTATTTTGATACTCATTCTCCAGTAACATGAATAACGTCTATTCAGATATTAATTGAGATTACAGTATTGCACAATTTAGATATCAATCAAATGGATGCCAATATTCTTAAATGGTGAATTAATTGAAGAAATTTATATGGAGCAACCTGAAAGATTTATAGTCAAGGGTCAAGAGCACAAAGTGTGTAAATTGGTCAAATTCTTATACTGTTTAAAACAGGCTCCAAAATAATGGCATGAGAATTTGATAGTGTCATGGTCAAAGATGGATTCACTATCAATGAATGTGACAAATGTGTTTTCACTAAGACAGTTAAAAATGCATATATCATTGTTTGTCTTTATGTAGATGACATGTTGATTCTTGGAACTAATATTGAAGTTATTAAGTCTACAAAACGTAGCCGACAATTTTGACATGAAGGATCTGAGAGTTGCTGATGTAATTTTAAGAATTAAAATCACAAGAACACCAGATGGAATCAGTCTATCTCAATCTCATTACGTTGATAAGATGATAAACAGATTCAAGAAACATAAGATAAAAGAGAATATGAATCTCCCACACATCCACCTTCGCAAGAATACACGAACTGAAATACGACAGTTGGAGTATTCTCAAATCTTTAGAAGTCTAATGTATTTAATGAATTGCACTAGACCCGATATTCTTACGATGTAAGCAAATTAAGCAGATAAACTAGTAACCCTAGTGATTATCATTGAACTGCTCTACTATAGTAGTGGCTACGTATTTAAAACCAGAGAATATGTCTTGAGATATGAAAAATATTCACCTGTACTTGAAGTATACAATGATACTATTGGATTACAGATTCTGAGGAATTTAAATCAACTAGTGGATACATATTTACTTTTGGAGGTGCAGTGGTATCTTGAAATCTTTCAAATAAATATGCATTGCCCGTTCGACAATGGAATCAGGATTTATAGCCTTGGATCAGGCTGGAGAAGAAGCAGAATGGCTTCGATAAGTTTTAAAAGATATATCACTATGGCCTAAGCCAGTGCCCGCCATATGTATTCACTGTGATAATCAAGCAGTGATGTCTAGGACACAAAACTTTATATATAACGGTAAGTCTAGACACATTCATCGTAGACATAACCCATTAAATAGTTGCACTCAAATAGAATTATCTTTATTGACTTTGTATCGTCAAAAGATAATCTAGTGGATCCATTTACTAAAGGTTTAAGTGGAGAGCGTATAAACTGCGCATCGAGGAGAATGTGGCTAAAAGTCTAACCTTACTGAGTCAGCTTAATGGAAACCTCACTTAGCGACTGAAGATCCCACATACTAAGTTAATGAGAAAAAAAATATTTAAGATTGAATCTGTGAGTAAGCACTTAGGAGCTTGACTCCAACCCATTCCTATAGTGCACCCAAAGTGCTTTCTACAAGTGGATTTAGAATAAGCTAAACACTTTAAATGATGCCTATATCTTGTTATCAAAACAAGTGGGGTGAGTAAACTACTCTTAATAGGATGATCATCTATGTGAGTATAGAGCGGGTCAGCTCTCTAGGAGTCTCTATGGAGGCCGTTGATTCTCTAAAATACTCTCTGAATAAATAATGTGCAGAGTCAAAATGGACACAACGAGAACCAAAGTTGATTTTGAAAAGTTACTATGTGAGGCCTGTTGACTTGATTTACACAATGGCTAACAGTTCAAAACTTAATTCACTGATTGGCCAGTAAGTCCGATAAGGCTTTCGCAATAGAAAGTTTAAGACTTAATCCACCTATCCTGATGCAGTTTCTTTCCTAAAGTATTTTTCAAAATAGAATCAGTCTTATTGTGTGTCAATTTCTTAAATCTCCATTCATTATAGGGGTTATTGGGAAATAAAGAATTTTAAGTGAATCTTTGAGCTGAATTGAGGCGTGATCACTTGATAGAATCACACGGATAATAGTTGGAGTGTGTTCATCTTCCATTGAGGATGAACGTAGTATATTCACATATTCAGTTCATTTCTGAATGAATGAGATATTTAAGACAAAAGTTTACCCAATTCAAAAGCTGAAGGAGACTAAAAGAAGCTAAATCATTTTAACCCACATTGGATATGGTGTGAAAAGTAGAGGTGTTTAAATATAAAAAGATGAAAACAAAGGGTGTGCCTTTTGGGTACTTGGAGTTTTTGCGCGCGTTTGGGGGGAAACCTTGCCCCCACACACGCACACGCCGCCAGTGCCGGTGCCGGTGTGCGGATGCGGGTGCGGGTTAGGCCCGGTTCATTTTGGATTGGGCCACACAGGTGCAGGTGGGACGCGGGTCTTGGATGCGAATCCGCCCACTACTTAAAGAAGTGGCGCGGATCATTGGGTGTAGGTAATTACGAGACCATCTGTGTGGTTAGAACGGTTCATAGAACCGTTGCAACCATTTACATGGAACAGTTGCCAACGGTTCAGACAAGAACTGTCACAACCGCTCCCGCTTCCTCCAACGGACTTCCCAGGAGCGTTATAAATAGCACTCCTCTCAATCTTTCTAAAAGACACTGAACAACAGAGTTCTTCTACACGCTGAAGCAGAAATTTAGAATATTTGTTTGAATTTGTGCCTTCTTAGATAGAAATTTTGCTCTCTCCCTCTCTTCTCTTATAGTGGATATTCCTCCATATTAAGGCAAATATGTCTTTGAAATTTGTCTTCGCCCAAGCTTTAAAATTCCAATTAGTGAAGGCACTAAATAACTAAAGTTCGACTATACGGTGATTTGGTAGTGTTATTCAAATAACGTGAAGGAATGTTGTATCTTGGGGGACCAGTGTCCAGTAACCCGTTAGCACCATAGCAGGAAACATAATTATCTTAAAGAGATTCGCCATATGCGTACCTCACTCCATATATTGTATTAATGAACTAACGTTCTTTTTACAAGGGTTATGCTAGAATATTTATTCATTTAAATATTACTGTGAATATATTTAACTATATTGAGACTGACTAATTCCAGTCTAATTGGTGTTAATTAAAGAAGGGAATTTTAAAGGTGATTTTGTAATTAAGAAATGATCTATTGAACAGAAAACCTCCACTTGATATTTATCAACCTGGCCAATTAGATTAGTGATATTGATTAGTTGTCGGATCTACAATTAACACCTTCCACAAAAGGAAGTAACTGTATTGCCACTTGACTTATGCCCAGTTGGCAAAAGAGAAAGAATATTAAAGAGAGTTTTATTTTATCATGTGATTTCTTTATGTTGATAAGAGAAAGAAAATTTGAGGATTATAAGGGAAAAGTTGAGAGTTACCAAAGAAATTTGCATTTGATTAGAAAACTGAAAGAGTGAGTGTGACGCCCTGATCCGGCGGGTAGGGAACGCGACTGCGACGTATATACGCAGGTCGAAATTACCCCCACGTATATACGCTAAGCTTCAGTACAGGAAGAATCAGAGGCAGAAGCACCGTGATAATATACATTCTAACAGAATAGTACAAGTACATGGTTATCACAGAAAGTGACACAATATTATAGGAATATTACATCACTAGAAAATACAAGAGTATAATACATGAACGAATATACATAATAAAAATTGAGAGATGCTCACGATACGGCAAGAGGGACCTCGGGAGCCAAATAGGAGAGAATCTGGGAGGAAGAACTACTGCGGTGTCGAGCTTCTGCTGCACTCCGATCACCACGGGAGGATCCGCTGCGCACTCTGATCAGCTACAGTAAGATCAACACGGTCTAGACTCCAGGATCTGAACATGAGAATTCAGGGTTGTTAGCAACCCCAGGAGTACATATTATAATGACAAATGGTGTGCATAACAGGCACACGTGTACATGATCAAGTGATGTGCCCAGGCATGCAGGTACAGGAAATGACAAGTAATATAAGAAAATGACAGTAAATTCGAGATCAAGTAAATACATGTAAATCAGTAAATCTGAATCAGAAAACATGTATGAAAAACAGTATAGGAAGCATAGGTTTACATAACCATGCGACCAATATATTAAACATGATAAATACACTAAATACGCGATAAATATAAGTATGGACAAAACTAGTTGTATAAGCTCAGATTTTGGATTCAAGGAGTTGATACGTCGAGGGGATAATCCAAACAAGGAACCCTCATCTATATACCACATATCCGATGTCACCATCATCTGAGTTCATACAACTTGAGTTGCCCTCAGGATAACAGAACTAGAGTGTATCAGTAGTAATCATTGTGCCACATATATCATATGTCATAATGCAGGGTGTCCACTCAGAACATAACACTATAACTGAAATATAGAGGTATAGCATTTTAATTTATCCAATAATAATTAGTTCCGTTTGATATTTAATCGTCTCCCTACCAGGCCTCACATCACCGATAGTCCATACTAGAGTTCGCACTCTGTAGAACTTACCCGGGTCTGATATGTGAGTACCAGGACCCGAACAAAGGAGAGACCAAATATCACACGTTCCTAACCTTATTACTGTTTGGTTGTTTTATGTTATCCGTCCGATCCATATGCTTTTGTATGTGCTATCGGTACACATACATCCACTTATGAATAAGACGAGTTATTATTTGAAAACTGATAAATCTGATGGCTCATATTTATAGTGGGTCCCGTCTCTGTCCGGGACTAGCTCAGGAGTGCAGGCTACTGCTTCCGGGGACTTATCATTACGCGTCCCACACGACACTTCAGATTCAGGCTACTACTTCCGGGAACTTATCATTACGCGCCCCACACGACACTTCAGAAATATCACCATTATAAATATGACATCATACCAGTTTCCATCAGTTTCCCCCACCCAGTGTAAGTTGAGTATTTTTATTATTTATATTGCCCAAAGATAATGTCCACAAGTGTATACAGTATAACCATGATTATCCAATTACGGGAATTAACAGGAGTATAATATCAGGAGTCACCTTTTTTAGGGGTTCAAGAGTACAGGAGTTCAGTAGTACAGGAGTTCAGGAGATACAGGAGTACAGGAGTACAGGAGATACAGGAGTGCCAGATGTCTGGTCACATAATAATCATGAATATGCCAAGTAATACAGGTGTCAGGTGTCAGGTATCAGGTGTTATATATAATAGGTGGCAAATATAGCATGTCAAATACCGGTGTCATATATCAAGTGTCAAATAAAGCATGGCAAGTACCGATGTCGGTTATCATGTGTCAAATATAGCATGGAAAGTACTGGTGTCAGGTATCATGTGTCAAATATAGCATGGAAAGTACCGGTGTCAAATATAGCATGGCAAGGGTTGGTGTAAATACCGAGTGCCGGTGTCATATACCATATATCAAGTGTACATGCCAAGTGCCGGTGTAAATACTGAGTACCGGTGTAAATACCGAGAGTGTAACATGCCAAGTGCCAGTGTAAATGTTGAGTACCGGTGTAAATACCGAGTACCGGTGTAAATACCGAGTACCGGTGTCATAAATTATATATTAAGTGTAACATGCCAAGTGCCGGTGTAAATACTGAGTACTGGTGTAAATACCGAGTGCCGGTGTCATAAATCATATATCAAGTGTAACATGCTAAGGGTCGGGTAAATGCCGAGTGCAACATCATATATTAACTCGCATAGCATGATATCATGAATTAAATTTACGGTAACAAGTGCTACGCATGCTAACATATCCATATATCAATTCCATGCTTAAAATACAAGAATGTTTATTTTTAGGTGTATTAAAAGTACTCGCCTGAAATCGGGATAAAATATCGGTTAAAAGTCTAGAAATTGGCGAATCGTACGAGCAAGTCACTAGCCCAAAGTTATATATATTAATATATATATTTATAAATATTTATATAAATATTAGAGAGGGAATGAGAGAGGAGAGAGAAAGTGTAGGGAAAAGAGAGAGAAAATAAGGTGTTTTTAAAAGGAAAAATATAAATTTAATTGAAAGGGGGTAAAGTTGTAATTAAAGGGAAGTAATAAGGGGATGAGGAGGGGTATTTTTGGAATGAGGGGATATGATGTTTATTTAGGGAATATAGGGATTTGAAATGAAAGAAAGAAGGAAAGAAAGAAGAAAGAAAGAAAGAAAGGAAAAGAAAAAGGAGGAGGAGGGAAGGGGGTTGGCAGCCGGCCTGGCGGCGGCGGCGACGGCGGCGCAGCCAGGAAGGAGGGCGCCGCGCGGGGCTTGGGGGGAGAAGGAGGGGGTTGTTTTGTTGTTGTTGTTGTTTGGTGGAGGTGGTGATGGTGTGGTGGTTGGTGGTGTTGGGGGGTTAGAGGAGGAGGGAGGAGGTGGTGATAGGGTGATTGGAGTGGAGGAGGAGCAGGAGGTGGTGATAGGGTGATTGGAGTGGAGGAATTTGTGGAGGTGGTGGTGAATTTTGGAGAAGATGAGGTTTGTAATGGTGATGGGTTTTTGTGGAATTGAAGAGAAGGAGATGGAATTTGGGTTGATGGAAGTGTGGAAGGGTGGTGGGGTGATGGGGGGAGCGGCGGCGACGGCTTGGGCGGCGGCGGGCCGGTGGTGGTGATGGTGGAGGCGGTTGTAGTGGGTGCGTGAGGGGAGTGGGCTTGGTTTGTTGGTTGAAGTGTTGGAGGGATAATTGAAATAGAAAGAAGGGAAGATAAGGGTTTAAGTGGAGAAGGAAAGAGGTAAAAAAAAGGAAATTGGAATGATGCTGGGGATGGTGGAGGAAGTGGTTTGCTCAGCCATGATACCCTTCTCCCTGCTGCGGCTGCTGCGTATGCATTGGCGTGGGAGAAGGGGTGGAGTGGAGGAGAAGAAAATAAAAGAAGAAAAAGAAAGAAAATGAAAGGAAAATGGGAAAATTTTAAAGAAATAGAAAGAAATTGTAACGCCCGATCCCGTAGGTACGGGGACGTTATGGCGACGTACATACGCGAGGTGAATACACGCTCACGCGTACGTTAAGCCTCAGTACAGTACACTACCTCTATATGGTCATGAGTTCCAGCATGAAATAAGTACAAGAATACCTGCAGAAAGAGGTCAGTGATCATAACAGATATGAAAAATGGAGACAAATAAGATAACGAAAATAAAGCACCAAGATACCTAGGAATAGTCCCGATGAGGAAGCTCCGATGTGACTCCATGATACTCTCGGATACTACGGTACGCGGATCTCCAATCTGGGCACGCAAACCCAGGGTCGTCAGAAAGCGACCTAGTGAGTGGTAAAATGAAGGAGGCAGTAATATATACTATAGTACTACAAGCATGATACTACTATAGATACGTGATGGTGTATACCATATAATAAACAGTAGGAATATATCAACATGTAAGCAGTAGGAACATGTAAACAGGTCATCTTTTACTACCATTATTACCTAACCGGTTATCATCAGGTCATGTCTCTAATCGTATCCAGCTTATAGAATATATAATGTTATCTAGTGGTGACGAGTGTACATGCTAGTGGTGCTGTGATAGCAGTGAACATGCAGATGGACGTATGCTACCTAACCAGTATACGGTGTGGTGCATAGACAGTAAAGATGTATGCAAGGTATACAGAAAATAGACTATATGCACATAAGCATGAATAGGATGCCACTACAGAAAGTGTAACATGTTATCGGGTAAAGTAACAAATAGACATGTAACATGATATCGGATAAATGATCAGGTACAATAAGAAGTACGACTATACAATAGGAAACATGTATCAGGCAAGAAACAATAACAAGTAGTAAACATGTATCAGGCAAGTCATGTTATTTATACAATAGTAGCAATCAGTACCACCTGGTATTTTAATCAATCTCTTCCAGTGTCCCATACCACTGGCAGTTCATACTGGAGCCCGCACTCCAGTCGAACCCATCCGGACATGGCCTACGGGTACCATTATCCAAACGAGAGAGTGACCAAATAACAAGTGTCCCGATGTCACTATTGTGTATGCTGTTTTATTATGTTATTTGGAAACCCATGGTCGAGGAGTTCTTATCGAGTAGATGTATCCCGTGCATACCCGGGATCACGACCTTAAACAAACCCCTGGCTGCTGAGACCAGGGCCCGAGCTAAGAGGGGAGCATGAATCAAGTAACAAGAGCTCATGGAGCAATTGGTAGGTAGCACTACCGTCCCCTGCAGTGGGAGAACAATATGGATCCAGTACATCACCCGATAAGATCAATCAACCGTAAAGTCTCCCCCATACCCAAGTTAGCTTTATGATCTGATATGTCAAGTATACAATGTAACAAGAATAACTACTGTACATGATACGGGTAACATGATAACTGGACCAGAGCTCTGTTGATAGCGTAGAACAATATAACGAGTAACGGGAACAATATAACGGGAACAATATAACAGGAACAATATAACGGGAAACGGGAACAATAGATGTGGGATTCCACATGTCGCATATCAACAGCTCTCATGTCCAGTAACAAGAAATCCATATCAGTAACAGGACACAATCATATAACATGAATAAGGGAACATGAAACATAATACATGTAATAAGCACGGTGATCCATATGACAAGAAGATAGAAAAAACACAGACATGTGTATACTGTAATATATAAGCATGACATAAATGTGTATGATGATCCTGCTAATATGAAATACAGTAGTTCGTGCAGTGATATTCCGAGAATCCATGTAACAAGAATAACAATACATTACATAACGGATTTCGTGAAGTGGTTGCCGCTACGTATCGGTGGGCTATGCCTACGAAATAACAAGTGTGCCGTGCCATAGTATCTGTGTAACATGCACAGGTAATAACAGTGGTCAGTGTCTACTATCATGTACAGTGAACCTACAGTATCCGTGTAGCCATAAGCCTGCGTAGTATATGTAGGAACAGTGGTCGACGGTTGTCTTATAGTAACGGTGTCTAGCATGCATGTCTAGTACCAGTGTAATGTCATAGTGTATCTGTGGATCAGTATGCATGTAACGTGACCGTGATACAGTACATGTCATAAGAGTGTACACCCGCGTGTCAGGCTATGCAGGTCATGACTGTTATTCGAGTTGTCTATGTCAGTATACCTAGCAATATTCTAGGTCATTACTTTTTCAATGACTGTACGATTATGACCATGAATAATAATAGTTACCGGATTTTATACATAATCAATAATTAATAGGCCAATGTCACGAGACACTGTAAAATATAATTTATAAAGAAAAACACTCACAAACTAGCCACGAAAAAGTAGCTCTCTTTCTCACGATCGCAACGGATCCAGAATCGTTCAAATCGGAGTCCGGATGCTCCCGATATCGCCTGAATACTAATCAGAACAAATAGGGTTAAATAGTAAATAGAAATAATAAATGTAAATACTGAATTG